>JAUTDX010005810.1:0-34599 GCA_030844895.1 Ambrosia x helenae
AATCCTGTACTAGTCGCACTAGCAGCAATGGGACAAGAGGTAGATAAGGATGATTACCCACCGCCCAGGAGTAGCCAATAGGCGGACGCCACGTGTCCGCCGCCCATCAGCGTCCACTCAACGGACGCCACGTGTATCTTCACCAGGACGGTAACATCCCCCTTTGCTCCTCTTTTTTATCAAAGCCACTTGCACAAATGGGCTTTAGGATTTGGGCCGGAAACAAAGAGACACCTCTACCTGGGTCGGGCCCCACTAAGGGTAGAGGATAGGTTGAGGAAGTCGAACTTCGAGGTACTATAAAAGAGGAGTCCCTTCTCCTTTTATTGGCATCCGATATTCACTAACACTTTCGCTGAAAGACTACGAGCACATCGTACTTTTCCAACGTTTGTTTATTTACTAACGTTTAGAGGCTCGGCTCTTCTAATCTGATGTCTCTTAACATCCTTGGTCTTATCCTTAGACCCACCACGTTTTAAAAACATACCTTTTCATAAACACCCCGCAGAACCACCAGGAAGATCAGCGTTAACCCGTGATCCAGGATTCGTGTTTCTTCACCATTCATCTGAATGGTACTGGGATATGTAGCTAGATGTTGACCATATAACTTCTTTTATCCTAATTGAAACATTAATTAATAGTACTTAGTGTGCACCCTATGCGCAATGGGTTCACTTATTGCCAAGATGCAAGGGGCAAAGGCGTCGTTTGACCCCATAATAAAGCATAACTACGATTTAGCTATTTGCTCATATATGTATATTTATTTCTATTTAAATTGAGGTTATCCTTTTCTTTCTTTATAATGTTTGTCTTCCTGTTCAAGATTGCCATGGTCTCAACATTGAAGCACAAAAATCTTGTTGAGCTGTGTAGAAGGAAATACACATATCTCGGCTTATGAATTTGCAACCACGGATCTCTATATGACATATTGCAATACATAAACACTTGTTTGCACTTTTGTTTTCGTGTTTAAATTAACGGATATATAGGTTGAAATATAATTGGTGTTGGGTTTAAAATTTATATAATATGCATATATACATGCAGGTAGGAAGGGTCTTAAGGAGCATAATCGGGCCCGTGCTTGATTGGGTGTAGCTGGTAAAGATTTTTGTTGATGCAGCAAAGGGACTGGATTATTTGCTTGACAAGGTCCATCCTTAAATAATTCAGAGATATTAAGTCAAGCAATGTGTTGAGATTTGAGATTTAAGAGCCAAGATTGTCGATTTTCAACCGTTCAAACAATCACCCCGATATGACTGCACACTAGCATTCTACTCGTGTTTTGGGAAATCATACCTATATTATAAACCTTTTTCATATATATGCGTCTACCCAGTGGCAAAGTGGACGGGATGGTTCGGCTCACTACATTGGGCATTTTTTAGCTGTTGGGTCAAATTGGGCAGGTCTATTACAAATTTACAAATCACAACTTTTAATTTCTAAATGGACAGTGACCTTCATATGATAGTGTAAACAATATCATATTATTACTACATGCTTTTGTCATGTAAATAAACTTTATCATTTAGCAACGTTTCTTCAATGACACGGTTATGTAGATATGCAATGACCGGACAACTTACATAAGAGTGATGTTCATGTTTCATATTGGTCTGTTACACTAACATACCTTGGTTTATTAAGATTTGTTCAATAATGAGTACATGGTTTTTGTGGTGAACTACAATTAGTTGTATTGCACATTTCTATTGTTTTGCGTAACTTGCGGCAAAAAACATAAGTATCGATCATAATGTTATATTGCAACCTATTTATGGATCCCGCTGCAACGCGCGAGTAAACCCACTACTACTATACCTAATACATCTGTATTAGTAAAATAATATTACAAATCAATGTGTGTGCGCATATGTCAATATTTCTTGTATTAAAATAAAATTCAGAATACTTTTCAGAGGATTAAATTAGAAGTGGTCAAAATCAGGCTTCCTATAAACTAATAAAATAATAACTAAATTACTGTTTTTGTTCTTTTAAATGTAATATGAAATAATAATATGGTTTTTTTCAACTTCCTAATTACAGCGTATGCATTATTTATAATTTTTTACTTTTTATGTCATTTACATTAAATAACAAAAAAAAAAGTTCTCTCCGTTAATGAAAATGAGGGAATTAATGTTGCAAAATATGAAGTAAAAGATAATTTAGAGAGAACTACACGGATAGTCCCTGTGGTTTATACGTTGTAACATGTTAAGGTACTAACTTTTTTTTTTTAACTCCTTAAGGTCCTATGGTTTACATTTGGTAACATGTTGAGGTATTAACATTAACTGCTGTTAAAAACTAACAGATTCCGTTAAAACTAGTTAAGGTTGAGGGACTAAATTGCCAAATTGTGAAAGTTTTAAAAATTCTTTCTTCCCACCCTGCAAATTCGTTTTTTCCAGTTGACAAGTTTTTCCGGCGAGTGTTTTCCGGTCATGGATTCCGGCGAGGACAAAAACCGGTTTTAAAGTGACTGTAAAGGCATCGGTTTTAGACGGGAAGGATACACGATGTTCGGGTATGGATGGCCAGTGATCGGAGATGTGTGTTCGGCGTCGTCCAGGAAGCTTGAAACCGTCATGTAGAAGTAGCGATGACCAGGAACATGTAAACGGATTGTGGTTTGTTAATACATAACCATCCCTGTCTCCCTTCTGTTCCGAAGACCCAGCAACCACCATCGGCTCACATCCTCTCCAATCAACCTTACTAAACCCTTCTGTTAAGAACCGAATCATGTATTAACAAAAAAAATACGAAGCACAATATTTGCTTGAATGACGATGTACTTGAATTTTAGAGTCGCCAAGAACATCATGTCAGTTTTTCAATTTTTGATATTTTGTTTGCTTTTTGTTTATGTGCAGGCTGATAGATTACTGGAGTGAATTATTAAATACAAGCTGCTTAACTTTTTTGATTATTTTTTTTTCTTTTTTACAGCAATAATTAATGTTTTCATCGCTTTTCCTGGTAATCGTTTTAATGTACTATGGGTACCTCGTCGGAATCCATGACCGGAAAACACTCGCCGGAAAAACTTGTCAACCGGAAAAACGAATTTGCAGGGTGGGAAGAAAGAATTTTTAAAACTTTCACAATTTGGCAAATTTAGTCCCTCAACCTTAACTAGTTTTAAGGGAATCTGTTAGTTTTTTAACGGCAGTTAATGTTAATACCTTAAACATGTTACCAAATGTAAACCATAGGACCTTAAGGAGTTAAAAAAAAAAGTTAGTACCTTAACATGTTACAACGTATAAACCACAGGGACTATCCGTGTAGTTCTCTCGATAATTTATTATACTTCTTTAATTTTAAGACGAAACCTGAAATTTGATACAAGTTAAGAAGTTCGGAGTATTTAGGTATATTTACTATTAATATGGCTAATTTTTAATTTATAATAACGCGTGTAAACATCATTAAACTTTTTTTTTTTATTAAAACTATAATTTTTTGAATGACTAATTTCACCCCTCCTTAAATACACCTATTTTTTCCTTTTATGGGGCTTGCACTACTAACTTCTTTTTTAAAACATCAATACATTTATCACCACAACATAAAGATGTGGCTTGTATTAACGCTAGATAATTGCAACTTTCTATTCAAATCCTTTCATTTACTAAATAAAAAAAAAATCTATCAAACAATGAATATTTTCTTTAATTCTTTTTTAGTTTTGACCTTTATACACCTAATTAATATATATGTAATTTAAAAGTAAGGGAAATATCAAATACAAATGGATCTTAATATTTTAAACATGAGAAGTAAAACAAGATCTTAATATAATTTAAAAGGGATGACCATTTACCGGCACTGGCACAAAAAAATCTCTAAAAATGGTCCGGTACGATGATGTTATTCGCATGTAAAAATCGGTATTTACCGGTTCCATACTGAACCGGTATCAATACCCGTTGTACTGGTACTGAAAAACAAAAAAAGTTGGTACTGATTTGGTATCAATACCTGGTACCATTTTCTCATCCCTACGCAAATGTCAATATATCTTGTATTAAAATAAAGATCAGAACACTTTTCAAGATGATTAAATTAGAAGTGGTCACGATCAGGCTTCTTAACATATATGGAGCAGTTAGTGTACGAAACCTTTAGGGCATTATAGGAAGATATAATATTGTTGACTCATAACCTTACTTCTTTATGATTTTAAACCGCTATAACTTATTCATATGATAATATTTTTTTTTTTAAATTACACCGTATTAATTAGCATTTCATCCCTTTAATGCTATAGTTTTCTTAATTTTTAAATTATTTTTTTTCAAAATACATGATAACGTGTTTTGTATAACATCACGTGATTATAAGATTTTGGTACCAGTATGTAATTACGTAATATGCATTTTATTTAGATACATGTATAAAGTTACGTTATTTTGTAATGCTATGTATTATGTACAGGTACACAATTACGTAGCGTTGTACTTGTTTCAAGAATAAAATGCATATTACGTAATTACATACTGGTACATAATTACGTAATATTATACTTGTTTCAAGAATAAGTGCATATTAAGAATTACATACTGGTACATAAGATCATAACGTTATATAAGAAAATCACGTAACGTTACACAAAAACACATAATCACGTAACTTCTAAAACAAAACTTTTAAAAATTAAGAAACCTATATTATTAGCATACTCAAATTAGAAAGAATAAAAAATATTGTGTATTTTTCTCTAAAATGTATAAGGGGGACGGGGCACCACCAGAAAAGGTCACGGGTACCCCACTACCAGCACGTTAACACCGCCGCCACCAGTGCTGATAGAGGTCTATGAACCAAATCCAGGTTATGCTTATCGTGCTGGTTTTAGATGAGAGAGAAAGTTGAGAAATGTATTATTAAAAAAATGAGTAGTGTAGATGATTTTAGAGGAAAAAGAGAGTGAGAAAGGTATTATTAATATTATTATTATATATGTGTGAAAATAATTAATTATTGGGTAAAGAACCATTGGAGTGTTGCCTCTAAAAAACGGTTTCAGTGAATGAAATCAGTAAAGTGATGTGACAGTACAAGAATGGTTAAAACTAGTAAAGTTAAAAAACCTCACGGGTAGTGTCCCTTCCCATAATGCTATTAAAAATTTCAACCATTAGATTTTCTGAATTAATTCTTTTCATAGATTTTAAGATTAAACAATAGTTAGAAGAAAAAAAAGTATTCTTACTTTGGACAACAATTGTATATTGTATAATATTAATAATAACCAAATGCCGCCATTGCTTATGTCATATCCGAGGAATATCAAGTACGTTCACCCAACGCCACTGCCTATGTCATATATCTTTAATGTCATTTTCATACAAGACTCTATATATACCAACCAATTAAACAACATTAAGCATCAAATCTTCAACATTAAATCTTCAACATCAAATCTTCAACAATCAACAATGACTAAATCTCCCAGAATCAGAGCATCCTTTCAAGGCCTATGGTTATGCTGCTCAAGATGCTTCAGGGGTTCTTTCTCCGTTCAATTTCTCCCGAAGGTAGTCGTTATATATTAGAATTTAGAACGTATATTATTATTGTTATCATAGGTATATTACGAGAGGTTATTAGACCACGTGTTACCGCCACACCATTGCGTTGTGAATGATGGAGTTCAAGAATGGTGCAATGGCCATTTTTTTTCCAGAAGTAGCGCAAGTCAGCTTTTGTGGCTGGATTGTTGCAGCAAAAGAAGATGCACTATTGGACCATATCCAACCCGCCTGAAAAGTGGCTGTCCGTAGCAATCTTCTGTGATGTGGACCAGTGGTGGACGGTGATCAGTGGAAGAGAGAGAGGGAGGGAGCCGCCTGTCGTCAAGGCTCGCCCATGAGGAGAGAAACGGGGATCGTGAGAGGGGAGGCGGGCCATAAGCTGAGGTGCCCGTTCCAAGGGAAGGGGAGGAACCAGGCAAGATGAGGTGGCACCATGTAGGAGTTGGACGGGCGCCAATGCGTTAAAGATGGTCTTAGGGTTATTATTATTTTATTTTATTAATAGTAGAAAACAAAAAAATCAGCTGGTCAAAAATTAAACTTCCTTATGGCGCCGCTTCGAACCGGGTCCGCGTCAGTTGTCAGTGGCTCCTCAAAAACAAAAAAAGAGACCACTGCGCTAGCCGATCAAAAAAAAATTAAACTTCCTTACAAAAAATCGGCTGGTCAAAAAGGGTAGGATAGATGGGGAGGTGTCATTTTTCTTTTGACCGGCTTTTCAAATTTGAAGCCAAATTCTACATAACAAATATTATATATTGAAACTTCCTTTCAAAAAGCCGCTGATATACCTTTATAAATTTATTGAAACTTTATTTTTTTTTTCTTTCTAATTTTAAGTGAGTTTAATTTAACTATAATTGATAATAAATAATAACTAAATAATGATTACCTAATTAGTGGCGGATATAGAAATGAATTTCAGTAGTAACGTTTTTCATTTTTTTCATTTTAGTAGCAACGTTTTCCAAATTTCGTAAAAAAAAAAACAAATTTTCCACTACGCGCGCGAAGTTGAGCAGCAACGGACGCAGCACCTAGTTATATACTAGGTCCGCCCCTGTACCTAATCACCAACTAACTCCTAAACCAAGCTCCTCCCACTACATCTATTTCTTGGCAATATTTTTTTTCTCATCCAAATCTCATAACACATAGTCTTAGTATTGAGCACAGAGGCCCAGTTAGTTATCTTGAATTTTTTTTCCATCTTGGTATATTGTAATCATCTATTAAATAGAAATAAATCCGGTTTTTTATATTCTTACATTTGTTTATTTATACTTGATGAAAATTTTGCAGGGCTACGGGTGACAAAGATGTGAGGTTTAAAGTGCTATATTGTGGGATCTGCCATTCCGATCTTCATTTTATTAAGAATGAATGGGGGTTCACTACTTATCCGGTCATTCCTGGGTATGTGTTTGTGTTTATTGACTTCTCTCTATTAGTAATTTTACAAGATCAGAGATTTTAATGGGGGATTTTAGGGGTTAATTGGGATGACTAGTTAAAAGTTTGAATCAAGACAAGTTTACAAGATCTTGAGCCTAAAAATAAGATTGTTTAATAAATAAGTCAAGGCTTCACTTATGGTGCTCGAACAACATGCCCATTATTTGTATAATTTTTATTCAATCTATCAAATATATATTTATATGATAATAATAATAATAATTGTTATTATGATAAAAGTAACTAAATGAATTATACTTATGTATAAGTAATTAGTAAAGAATAATAAATGTGTTGCGTCTAAACGAGTTCGAGCTTTAAAAGCTAGCTTGATTTTGAGCTTTAGAAATATATCTCAAACTGAGTTGAGTTCGAGCTTGAACTCCCATAAATTAACTGAGTTTCAACTCGAACCTCGTCTAAACGTGTAAGATCATACATTTTCACAAATTATGGTTAAAAAACATTGTAAATAATGCGCTATTAATTTATGTTTCAAGTAATATGTAATTTTACAAGTTTACCAGAATATGCGATTTCATGTAAAAATACATGTTTGTCATTGTTAGGGAAATCTTCATATTTGATTTATTTTGTTGGTGGCCTTTTATTGTTTATGTACAACTGATGTTAATTTACAATTGAAGGTATGTCCTTTTATAATGCTAACACAAATGTTTTTCAATTTATCAAATATTCTGATCGACAGGCACGAGATCGTGGGTGTGGTGACGGAAGTAGGCAGCAAAGTCGATAGATTCAAAGTTGGGGACAAAGTCGGGGTTGGATGTATTGTCCAAACGTGCAGATCATGCGAAAGCTGCGTTAATGATCTCGAAAACTACTGTCCAAAACAAATTATAACTTATGGCGTCCCTGACCTTGATGGCACGCGTACATACGGTGGGTACTCCGATCACATGGTCACGGACGAGCATTTTGTTCTCCGTTGGCCGGAGAATTTGCCACTTGATGCGGGTGCACCCTTGTTATGTGCTGGAATCACAACTTATAGCCCACTCAGACACTTTGGACTAGACAAACCTGGTACGAAGGTGGGTGTGGTTGGTCTTGGTGGGCTTGGTCATGTTGCGGTCAAGTTTGCCAAGGCTTTTGGGGCCGAAGTTACGGTGTTTAGTACCAACCCGGCTAAGAAGCAAGAGGCACTTGAAGGACTTAAAGCTGACCATTTCGTAGTCAGCAAAGACTCTGAACAGATGCAGGTTAGATATCAGTTTTTTTCGATGCAGTTGAAAATTCGATTATTTATCTAAGGATTAATTAATTAACTTATTGTTGTAATTAGGCTCTTGCAGGTTCTTTGGACGGAATAATCGACACTGTGTCTGCGACTCACCCCATGGCGCCATTGCTAAGTTTGCTTAAAACCGACGGGAAGCTTGTTCTTGTGGGTGCACCAGAGAAGCCACTTGAACTAGCTGCATTTTCATTAATTATGGGTTAGTATTATTTCATTTCATACTATATTTTCTAGAGGAAGTTGCGGTTTGTTTAACTAGATGGGATTTACAGGGAGGAAGATAATTGCTGGTAGTGCGATCGGAGGGCTAAAAGAGACTCAAGAAATGTTGGATTTTGCAGCAGAACATGGTGTGACTGCAGATATTGAGCTGATTTCCATGGATTATGTGAATACTGCCATGGAGCGCGTCGCGAAATCGGATGTTAGATACCGATTTGTTCTTGATGTGTCCAAGTCGCTCAAAGCTCCATAGGCGAAGTCGGTTTGATATCGTGTCGATGTTTTTAGAACACGAGCCAGTTAAACATATGTTTGTCATTTATCTTTTCGAATAAATTTTGCTTGAGTTGGTATGTGTATCTGTTTGATTGAATAAATAATGCAAAGAAGTATTGATTGCACAATTCTTAATCTTCAATTCAGACATTTATTTATTGACATACAATTATCTCTTCATCATGTTCAACAAGAACACAAATGTAATAAAACAGGTTGGCCATTTGTGTGGTTGTGGAGTAAATTCAACCCATAATACATTGTATCTATCAATCAAGTTTAAGAACAACATATATGTAATAATATGGATTGGCCATTTGGGTGGTTATGGTGTACATTCAGCTTTTAACTCATTGTATCTCTCAATCATACTCAACAAGAACACAAATGTAACGATAAAAATGGCCATTTGGGTGATTGTGGTATACATCTACATCTAACCCTTAGGTCATTGTATCTGTCAATCAATCATGTTCAACAAGAACACAAGTGTAACAAAAGCTAATTGACCATTTGGATGGTTGTGGTGTACATTTAATAAGAGTCTTGTCCTTTCATAATGCATCTATCACATGTGTTCTAGATAAATATGGGTGATAAACATGTTATTTTCAAAGGTTGACATGTCATAACATAATAGCAATCCAAAATTTTAGATATATACAAACACGAAATGAACATGAAGTACATGGCTCACACATCAACTCGAACACATATTCATATTTATGGCTTAATACACACGACCTTATAATCGAAACATATTATAATTTTATTTTCGTATATTTGTATGCTAATATTATGATTTTATTATAAGAAATGATTGTGCTTATTAATAATATTTTTTTTTCTATGTTGGTCTTTTAGTGACAAATTTTTATCTACACACTATCGATTTTTAATAAGTTTAATTTTCGCCACCTCAGATCTAATAAAGTTCTATTTTTTCTTTATTAGTTAGTTGATTATTTTTTTTCTTTTCATTGAACCGAATTTTACTACGATTCTTGAACTTTAATAAATTATAACTTTTACGGGTTTCGTGTTTTTATATCGAAGCTTTGAACGAGTTATTTTTATCTAATTTTGACGTTAATTTTTATAACGTTTTATAACCTCCTGGTTACTTTAAACTTTTTTTAACGCGTTCACCTTTTAAACCAGCCTGCAACCATATCTAAATACACGGTCCATGCCAATGAAGTTGTAGCCTAGTGGTTGCAATGGAGGTGGGAAGGTTTACCCACTTTGTGGGGTTCCTGCCCTGGGAGGTCTCAGGTTCGAATCCCACTCATAGTAGGGTTATTCTGAAATGAGGGGCTGGACCTTAGGGGGGGCCTGGGGACCGGACCTGAAGGGTGCGGGGCTTCGTTATGGGTGTGTACCGTTGGCCGTTCAAAAAAAAAAAATACACGGTCCACAATTCAAATATTTTAATTGTTATTGAACTAGAATTATTAAAGAAAACAAATCAAACTAGTGTGTTTGACAGGGCGCGCGTTGCGCGCCTTGTCATTCAGTCGACGACTCAACAGTGAACGGGGCGCTAAATCGGGTTAAACGATATTTGAACACATAAAACAAATGCTCATTAACTTGTACAAATCCATAAGTTCACAAAGGGTTGGTCTAATAAGATATAAATAGATACAAATCTTTTTTATAATACGAAACAAATATGTATATGGACAAACATTAAGTCGATGGCCGTCTGAACGTACCTATTTAATTAGAGGCAACCAACCGACCTGGTTAGCATATTATGAAATCTTACATGTTGAACCTAATCTTTTGATTCAAAAGTGAAAACTGTATATAACCAACCATATAAAAAACAATAACTTAATTGTACTTCATAGAAGGGTTGGGTTATTTTACAAGGGCTACAAAAAATGAGAAGGGTGAGAAGCCATTAGAAAATGACATGTGTCCAAAGGTTTAACAAGTGGGTGGGGTAATTTTGTCAAAAAAAAAAATGCACATTCAAGTCACATGCCATTCCCACCTTCATTTTTAAATGTCCGTAACTTTTGTATATGTGATCTTTTTTTAAAAAAAATTATACCATCAAATTAAGCGTTTTTTTATCTTTAATATGAGTACCACATTGTTATACTTTTGAAAAAAAATTCAAAAACCCACTTGCGTAAGACACAATGGAGTGTAAAACACAATGAACACCAATTAAATATAGGGTATCAAACATAATCAAGAGTCTAGTAAAACACAATGGACGACCTACTAAAGACATAATGAATAGAAGACTAAAACACAATGAATACTTTTGAAAAAAAAAGTTGAAAACCCATTTGCGTAAGACATAATGGATGACATACTAAAGACACAATGAACAGAAGACTAAAACACAATGAATACTTTTGAAAAGAAAGTCAAAAACCTAATTGTGTAAAACACAATAGACGACATAATAAGGACACAATGAATACTTTTGAAAAAAAAAGTTGAAAACCCAGTTGCGTAAGACACAACGGAGATAACGTAAAACACAATGAGTACCAATTAAATATGCAAATGAACAATAGGGTATAAAACACAATGAACAGTCTAATAAAACACAATGGACGACATATTAAAGACACAATGAACAGAAGACTAAAACACAATGAATAATAAACTTAAACACAATGAAGAACATAATAAAACAAAATGTACACTTAAATACAAAACTCATTTGTGTAAAACATAATGAAAAGTATACAAAAAACACAATAAACAGTTAAATCATGTGTAGACTAAAAAAACACAAATAACATATTTATAAAGCACACGTGCATATTATAACACAATGAACGAGCAGAAGACACAACGGAGAAGAAAACCCATTTAACACGAATGTTTTTTTTTTCAATTTTAATGTAGCAATGTGGTACTCATATTAAAGATAAAAAACGCTCGTTAATATGGTGAAATTTTTTTGAAAAACAAATATTGTATGAAAAAATTATAGACGTTTTAAAATGATGAGGGAAATTGACATGTGCATTGCATGTGGAGAGATAAAGTCAACAAATGTTGCCTTTCCTCTAATTTATTATTTTTTTTTTCAAACAAACTAATCTCAACCCTTCAAATATATGATTAATGGATCACAATCCTTCTCACCCTTCCTAGAAAAAGTGTCTTGTGTATTTGATCCTAACCCCTTCATGGAAATCTATTTGATAGAGAATACACCGTGATTGATTTCATTGATTTGACAACTATAAATAATACAATGTTATCCCCTTAATTATGGTAAGGGATAACCACAATCAATACAAACTACAATATACTATATATAAATCTATTACACCCCGCAGTTGAAGCGGGAGGAGACCGGATGCTGAGACTGGATCTGAAGTCTTCAAATAAAACACGTGGCAACCCCTTTGTAAAAATGTTTGTGATCTGATATCTGGATGGAACATGGAGAATGCGGACATGACCCCGTTGTACTTGCTCTTGAACAAGGTGAATGTCCAGCTCTATGTGCTTAGTTCTCTGGTGCTGCACCAGGTTTCCTGATAGGTGAATGGCACTAACATTGTCGCAGTAAACCATGGTTGCGTGCGATATTGGGACGGACAATTCAAGCAGCAGGTTTCGTAACCAACAAATTTCCGCAACAACATTGGCTACGCCGCGGTATTCTGCCTCGGCGCTGGAACGCGAGACAGTAGGCTTATGCTTGGAAGACCATGAAATTAAGTTTTCACCAAAGCAAATGCAATATCCGCTTGTTGAGCGACGGGTGTCAGGGCACCCGGCCCAATCAGCGTCAGTGTAAGCAATCAAAGATGCCGCGGTGGAGGTACCCAAAGATAATCCGAAATCAACAGTGCCTTTAATGTATCTGATGATGCGCTTTAGAGCAAGCCAGTGAGTAGTGCAAGGGGCGTGCATGCGCATACAGATTTGCTGGACTGCATAAGTAATATCTGGGCGAGTGAATGTGATATACTGAAGGGCCCCTGCTAAGCTCCGGTAGAGGGTGGGGTCTGAAAATGGTTCATCTGGTGAAGCAGCCAGCTTAGCGTTTGAGTCAACTGGGGTGTGTACAGGGTTGCAGGACTGCATACCTGCTCGAGCAATAATATCAATGGCATAGGATTACTAAGAGAGAAACATGGAGTTCTTTTGTCGTGTAACTGAGATGCCCAAGAAGTAGCTAAGAGGACCCAAATCTTTCTTGGCGAATTCAGCAGCAAGGTTCGCCATGAGGCGCTGAAGGAGAGTGTCAGACGAGGTGACCAAGAGAATGTCATCCACATATAGTAATAAATAAGTCGTGTCGCGTCCCTGCTTAAACGTGAAGAGGGAAGCATCACACCTGCTATGTAAGAAACCCAAAGATAAAACGTAATCTGTGAAACGTTGATACCACGCCCGAGGAGCCTGTTTTAACCCATACAGTGACCTGCGCAATAAACACACATGATCTGGAAAATTTCTGTCCTGAACCCCATTGGTTAGTGCATGTAGACGGTTTCCTGTAAATTTCCATGTAAAAATGCATTGGTAACGTCTAGCTGATGCACTGCCCAGCCCTTTGAGAGGGCGAGAGAGAGTACCGTACGTATCGTGGCCAGTTTATCAACTGGGCTGAAGGTCTCACCACAATCTATGCCAACCTTTTAGGAGCAACCATTGCACACAAGACGTGCTTTGTATCGTTCCAATGTCCCGTCTGACCTGAATTTGTGCTTAAACAACCACATTGAACGGATAATATTCATGTTAGGTGCACGGGGGACTAACTCCCATGTACCGTTTCTAATTTGGGCATTGTACTCGGTACTCATGGCCGAAAACCATTCTGGACTGGCCAAGGCATCGGTGGGGTTCTTGGGTATAGGGAGGATGGTAGGGTGGTGGTGGTGGATAGGTTGAATGGTTGTTTAGGTTTGTGGATGCCGCTCATTGAGCGTGTATGGATGGTGCGGGTATGGGCTTGCGGGATGGGCTGTGGAGGAGGTGTGGGTGCAGGCGGTGCATTGTATTGGGCAGTGGGTTGTGACGGTGTGTTCAGGTCAGAGGGTGCGTCGGGTTGAGTAGGAGTGGGCTGGGGCGGTGGGGTTAGAATAGTGGGGTTTGGGCCGTGAGTGTGGAGATGTGGGCCGGAGTTTTGTGTGGGCTGGGTAGTATGTGGAATAGGAATAGGGGACGGGGCATGTGTATTTTGGCCGGGGTGGGTTGTTGTTTGAATGTGGGGGCATAGATGGTGAGGGAACGGGTCACCTAAAAATTCATAAGTGGGAGCGGGTCCAACAGTTTGGGCGAAGGGGAATGTGGTCTCGTCAAAGGCGACGTGACGCGAGATGAAGAATTGTTTGGTGGTTAAGTCGAGACACCGGTATCCATGGTGAGTTGGGGGGTAACCGAGAAACACGCACGGGTGGGAGCGGTTCTCAAGCTTGTGGATTGTGGTAGATGGGTGAAGTGGGTAGCAAAGGCATCCAAAGACACGGAGATGGTCATAAGTGGGTGTGGACATGTATAGTAGTTCGGTTGTTGTTTTGTTGTGGGTGATTTTGGAAGGGAGGATGTTTAGGAGATAGGTGGCGGTTTCGAGGGCAAAGTGCCATAGGTAGGTAGGTAGTGAGGCGTGGGCCATTAAGGTGCGGACCATATTATTTATGGTTCTGATTTTACGCTCACCTTTACCGTTTTGAAAGGAGTGGTTTACGTACTCGCCACCATTATCACATTGGAATGTTTTAATGGTACGCTCGAATTGGGTTTTAATGATGGATGCGAAATAGGTAAAGGATGGGAAAACTTGGGATTTTTGTGTAATGGGGTAGGTTCATAAAAAATTGGAGTAATCATCAAGAAATAAAACGTAGTATTTATGGCCTGACGAACTAACTATGAGTGATGTCCACAGGTCACTATGAATAATCTCAAATGGTTGTAAAGTAATATTATTAGAAGGAAAAAATGGTAAACGAATGCTTTTACTAAAAATACAAGACTGACAAACTTTATTAGAAGAAACATCAAAGTCTAATACATTGGAAGTTTTTAAATTATTTAAAGATGCACGTCCCAGGTGGCCAAGACGGTGATGCCAGAGTTGTGAGGAGATAGCAGCAAGGGCGGTTGGTTGGGAGGTGGATGACCCGAACAACAAGGGATAGAGATCACCAATGCTGTTGCATCGTAGGAGTGGTGCCTTGGTCTTGTAATCCTTTACAAGAAAACCAAACGGGTCAAATTCTACAGAAACAGAATTGTCCGTAGTGAAACAATGGACAAAAATTAAATTTTGACAAGTCTAAGGGAATAAAGGACATTTTTTAATATAAAGGGTGGGAAAGGCTTGGGTAGGTATTTTGTGCCTTGTCCGATGAAGAAACAAGTACCTGAGGGGGTAATTCTTCTGGATAGAACAGAGGCGTCACTCCGGCCCAACCTAATGGAATTACCTATTCTTCAAAAGAGAACACCGTTAGGACTCGTCACAGGATTGGGGTTTTTCCTGTGACCACCCTCCGGCGTGAGAATAAGTATGGCTTTTAAGCGATGTGAAAGTAAGGGGAGTAAGTTGAGAGTAATTGCATGCCTGTTGCGTTTACATGTGTCTTCTTTATATAGCCAAGGTTCTCCTTCATCATCGTTGTGGTTGTTCCGATTGATCAGGGGATAATCATTATCACTGTTTTCTCGCATAAACCGGTTTGTTGTTCAGGGCTTATCTCTTATCATGTAGCTTGTTTATCGCCCTCGATTGTTATTATCTCTAGAATCGGGTAGCCCAAATTTAGTGGGCCTAGCCCTATTGGGCTTAACTAACTTTATGTACTATTGAGGTGGGCCAGGTCAGCCTGACTGGGCCCCTACCTCGTCATGTCCCCCCAGTCTAGTGATAAGAGATTGCGAATATTACTAGACTCTAAGAGAAAAAAATGAAAAATAAAAGTGTACGGAAAATAGACTTCTAGGGGGCCACATTGTAAATCTTCATTGGGATTGGTACCGCATGACCTATGCACGTGCTTTTGATATCATCACATATGTCCCATCAGCCGTTTCTAAATAGTCCGACTGACAAGGGAAGCGACTGTTGGCGGTTCAATTTCAAATTTGAACCGTTGCAAATTGTTGCTATAAATGTGCCAATTCAGGGGTAGTCTGCCATAACTTTTTGCCAGAAAAATAAGCTCTCTCAAAAATTTCCAACCCTTAAATGGCACCCAAAACTGGTTCCACGCGCACAGTCATGAGTGTTGCCGAGATTAACTGTAGTTGGTCGTTAACGGTACTCAAATCCTTTCTCAGCGATTATAAGATCCCTTCGGAGTGGAATCCGGTGCTTCCTGGGAGGGATGATATCGCCTTTCCTTTGAAGCAGGGAAAATTGACTCTTTACGGTGAGTTCTTCACTTTCTCCCATTTTCGTCTTCCGGCGACCAAGTTCGTTTACAATCTGTTGTCATACTATGGTGTCAATATATCCCAATTGCACCCGTTAGGGCTAATCAAGGTTCGTCACTTCGAATTTTGTGCCCTAGGGCTTGGGATGTCACCTCGTCTGGAGGTTTTCCGCGCTCTGTATGTGCTAAAGTTTAAACATGAATACTTTACCTTCGACCGCCGTCCGGGTGCCCTATCTTGTATTGACAACTTCCCGCAGAGCGTGAAGGACAAAGAATGGAGGAAAAAGTTTTTCTATATTGATGAGTGTGTTCTTCCAGTGGGAGCCCCTATCATGTATCCAGAGGGGCGACTAGCCGATGTGTGCCCGGCTCCTACCGTATACGAGAAGTACCCGCTGTACATCACTCTGACGAATAAACCAACGGAATGCACAGGCATTCCTGAGAGGGCCATGGTTGCCGTTGGGATGAGCCGCTTGTGGGTGGATGATACGGTGTTTCCTGAGTATCGCCGGAGGATCAGGGACGTTGGCAATACTTTGACGTGCTTGATCCGGATGTGGCAGAGCATCTGGTAGAGCATGACCGTCCTCTTGGGTCTTCGGAGGCTGACGTTCTTATCCAGACAATAGCCAATTTTCACATTCCCATCCCTGCTAACCAGGTGGGTGCAGTTGGTCCGTCTGAGTCCCATGTTTTTGAAAACACAAATGTCGATGCTGCTGTTCAAAGGGAAAACTCCCCGGGTCCCATTGATGCTGACCCTCTAAATGTGGCCATGCCATAGGAAGATGCGGCTACGGGAAAAAAGAAGTCCAAAAAGAGGAAGAAAACGGATACTTCCGGGTTTGAGTTACTGATGGCAAAGAGGCAACAACTAAAGGCGTTGAAAGAGAAGGCCTTAAGTAAGTTTGACAACTCAATGTTTTTTCGTTGACAGTAATCTTTGCAGCATTGTTAACGATCGTGTAATTTCGTGCAGGTGAAAGGATTGGTGTGAGTGATCCTCCTCTCGGATCTGACGAGATAGGAGAAGTCCCTGGCTCTGATGCTGGGGATTCGTTGGTAATGCAGGCTAAACCCTGTAACCAGGAGGAACTTCCCAACTCAACTGAGCCCCTTATATCCTCGTCCCTGGGAATTACACAAGCCGGGCCCGTTGTTACCACTATTTCGTTGAGCATGTCTCCTGCTGATATCCTATCCGCTGGCCAAGCTTCCACTGTTGCCATGTCTTCCCTTCCTGCTGCGGTATCAACTTCTATGACTGCCGTGACCGCCGTGATGCCCCAAACGCCAGTGTTTACTCTGTCGGCTAGTACTGTAGCTATGCCGGCCAGCCCATATGGACAGAGTTTCTCCCAACTTCTACGGGATGTACAAAAACATCCCATCAAGTTCCCCAGAGGTATTCGTACTGGGGACCAGACTGGTAGTCTTCGTCGTCTGGCGCGGATGACATGCCGCACAATGTTTATCTTCCTAGGATTAACTGGCGCCCCTCACTGAAACATGTCCGATATGTGCCCGGGTGGCACATTGCCGAGTCAACAAGACTCATCAATCCGGACGTGATACGTCACTGGTCTGAATTCTCTGTCCCCCTAGCCGAGAGATATTATCTTCAGGGCCTGGACAATGCCCAGCTAGCAGAAAATGTTATGGGGGCTAGCGTGAGTTCTTCCACAGCCTTGTATGAAGTGTTGAGGCGTTGGCGTGTTGATTTGGCACATCTTATCGAAGTCAGGGAGGAGCAGGGACGCGTAAAGTCTGAAAATGAACGGCTATTGAAGCAATTGTCTGATAAGGAGGTGGAAGTGGTGGCCCGCCAAGTGGCCAAAGAGAAAGCTGAAGAGGATAGGGATCGGATGGTGACTAACCATACCGACGAGAAACTCAGTTGGCACCGCCGGAGGACAAATTAAACCAGCATGTTCTCCGGTTAGAAGACCGGTCAAGGTCCTGACTAAAGAGCTTGAAACGGCGAAGAATACCATTGTTAGCAACCAAGCGGATAAGGAGAGGTACAAGCTTATGTCGGCTGAAGTGGAGAATTATGAGTCCCGGATCCGGCGTGCCGAAGAGCAAAGGGACGACACTCTGAACCAGCTGAACGAGTGTCAAAAACAGTTAGTGGATGCTAATAGTCGGTCGGACCTAGCTGTCAATGCCGCGGGGGCCTTAAAGTCCCAGGTGGATGCTCTGCAGTCCAAGATGGATGCTGCGTTGAGTGATCATGACTGGGTGATCCGCCGGGGCATACCGGCCTCCTGGCGTTACATCCGTGGCAGTGCCGAATATCAAGACCGCTTGAACACTTTATACGAAGTGTCCATGGAGGCTGGTTACCATGACGGCTTGGCGTATGGTAACCAAGTTGGTTTGGCCGGTAGGAAGCTTCCCCCTCCCACAGAACAAGAGAAGTCACTTCCCATCCGGGTTGCAGATAGTCTTCAAGCTCTGAGTTCCGACACGCTGGAAGCCATTGAACGTCTGAGCTGCAAGGTTGGAGATGAGGGTACTTCTGCCCTCCGGGCCGAGCTGGAGCCGTATGTTTTGGAGTCTTCTGACGGTGAAGATACCTCCTCTGGTTGAATCTAGTTTTCTTTTTAATGTAACCGCTTTGCTGTTGTTTATGTTTTACTAACGTTTCTATGTATTCCGAACGTGTTTATTTAATCCAAACGTCGTTGTGTATTCCAAACGTTATCATGTACTACAAACGTTTTATCATAGATTTGTGGTAATTGCTGGAATACTATATGTTGGGAAATTGTGCCAGTTGGCTCTGTTACGTAATTAATGTTGATGTGACTGCAGCTTTCAATCAACCATTAATTACATATCATCATTGCATGACGTCACCGACTGTCACGTGCCACTGTTTGGCGGCGAATGTCAGTGACTTAATGATGGTGACTCCTGATCATCTCGAGTGTCGCTATATAAGTCAGGCTGCTTATCACCTTTCTTGCCTGGCTTCCAAGGAAATCACGCTTGTCTTTTAACCATGTCTTGCAAACAAGCTTCTTTGGACGAAATAACACGTGAACTAGACGTCGTGGAGGGTTTAAAGAGACTTCGTCAGTTTGCTGACGAAATGGATCGTCTTCGTGCTGCGATGGAAGAGTACAACGAGAGGACTGCTGGGTATGTTCCTGAACGGAGGTATGGTTTGACATATTCCAGGGGTCCCAGGAGGCTCTTTAACGAACATGCTCCTCTGCTGGCCCTGCCTGTTCCTCAGCCTGTCATGGATGTTGAGGATCCAGAGTTTGTGGAAATTGTTAACGATCATGTGAACGTCCCAGGAGATCAAGTTGCTGTGGAAGCTGTCCAAGCGGTTGAGGAACCCCTGGGAGACCATAATGAAGTTGCAGCTGAACTGTTGTTCGAAGAGGAGCATTTGGTGCTTCCTGACTATGCTCCGGATGGAGAAGTGCTACATACCCCTGCAGAGGTATTAGCAATGTTGGATGGCAATATGTAGTGTGAGCCGGTATTTTTATTGGTAGGCTAGCGCCCGTATGAATGGCTCGGTTTGTTTTGTTTTGTATAACGCTTTTTTGTGGTAGGCTAGTTTTTGTAACGGCGATGGATTTTAGTCCTGCCTCCTACCGTAGTAGATGACTTTTTTGTAAACTGATCCGAATGATTTAACGATGAATGTAATCAGGTTGGAATGAAAATTTGCCATTATGGGCGTTTTATTAAATTAAAAGTAAACAAACTGTGAGGACTAACAGGTCGGCTGTTACACAGCTATCCTTATTGACGTACAATGAAATAATAAAAAGAATTATTGGTCAGCAATGTGACTTAAACATAGCATTTTTTTCAGCTGGGCGGCGTTCTAGGTGCGCGGGATTGGCTCCCCCGTAAGCTGCTTTAGGGAGTATGCTCCTTTGCCTAGTACTTCCGCCACTTTGTACGGTCCTTCCCAATTTGGACCAGGCTTGCCTTGGGGTTGGACCTGCTTGCCTCGTTATCCCGCATGACCAATTCTCCTACCTTGAAAGACTTTTCGAGAACCCGCTTGTTGTAGTACTTTTCCAGTAACCGTTTGTATCGGGCTTCGTTAATGCAGGCGGTGTCGCGGCGTTCTTCCAGCCTCTCTAAGTTCTCCCGTAGCAGCTGTTCATTGCCGCTACCCTCATTACTCCTTCTCAGTGTAGGGACACCGATTTCGGCCGGAATCATTGCCTCCGAACCGTACGTTAAGCTAAATGGTGTTTCGCCGTTGCTTGTTTTCGGCATAGTTCTGTGAGCCCACAAGACATGCGGTAGTTGATCCACCCAGGATTTTCCCTCGGCGTCCAGCCTCTTCTTTATCCCATCAAGTACGCTCCGATTCGCTCTTTTAACTTGTCCATTGCCTTGCGGGTGTGCTACGGAGGTGAAAACCTGTTGAATCTGGAGCTCCTTGCACCAATCTTGCAACGACTTGTCTGTGAACTGAGTCCCATTATCACTGACCAGGTACAACGGGACCCCAAACCTGCAAACTATGTGTTCCCATAAGAACTTCTTGATGTTTATTGCTTCAATTTTGGCCAGCGGTTTTGCTTCGACCCATTTTGTGAAATAGTCAATGGCCACCACTAGGTATTTTAGCTTCCCGGGGGCTAGGGGAAATGGTCCCACCAAGTCTATTCCCCACTTATGAAATGGCCAGGCTGCCATGACAGGTAGCAGATTGTTCTTTGGCCGGATGGTGTGTGGTGCGTATTTCTGACAACTGATGCATTTCTGTAACACCTCCACAGCCATGTTGTGCATTCCCGGCCAATAGTATCCCGTGTTGGTTATCTTTGCGACCACTGCCCGGGGTCCGGCATGTATTCCGCAAGTGCCCGCGTGGATTTCCTCAACCAAGAACTTTGCCTCAGATGGGGCCACGCATCGCAGCGCTGGGCCCAGGTATGACTTCCTATATAGAATACCATTCTGTAGTTCATATTAGACCGCCTTCGTGCGTATCTTCAAAGCTTCCCCCTTATCCTCGGGTAACATGCCGTGTTCCAAGTATTGCTGTATTGGAGTCATCCAGGAGACCTCTACTGCATGCACGCTGTGTACGGCCGGCGCTTGGGTCGACGGCTGCCTAAGAGTTTCGATATGGACGTCTTCCTTGGTACCGGACGATGCCAACTTACTGAGGGCGTCGGCTATGTCGTTCCGGTGCCTCCGCACATGTATCAACGTTATCTTTTGGAACTTGGTCATCAGCTCTTTAGTCTTTTCCAAATACTTTGATAGGGTGTCGTCCCGGGCTTCGTATGACTCGTTGACTTGATTGTTTACCAGCAACGAATCCACATGCGCGTCCACCCTTTTCGCACCTAAAGACAGGGCCATGCGCAGACCTGCTAAAAGCGCTTCGTACTCAGACTGGTTGTTGGAGCATTCAAAATCAAAACGCAGGGCATATAGGAACTTTGTCCCTTCCGGGCTGACCAGCATTAGACCTGCCCCGGCCCCTTTACTGTTGGAGGATCCATCTGTATACAATTGCCATGCCGGCTCCTCAACCTCTGTTCCGGGAGCGGGTGCTTCTTCTATCTGCGGGATTTGCTCTCCCGCTGGGATTTCTGCCAAAAAAATCCGCGATAACCTGTCCCTTTATAGATGTTCTCTTCTTAAAAATGATATCCAGTGCGCCCAACTCGATCGCCCATTTGGCTAGCCGGCCCGACACCTCAGGCCTATTTATTACTTGGGCTAGCTGGAAATTAGTCAACACCTCAACTTTATGTGCCTGAAAATACCGGCGTAATCGTCGAGATGCATGCACCAGAGCTGAAACAAGCTTTTCCAATGTCGGGTATCTGGTCTCCGGGTCGGATAGGACCCGACTAACATAATAGATGGGGGTCTGTACCCCGCTCCTTTCCACAAATAAAACGGCACTGACAGCGGGGTGTCCTGCGGCTATATACATTCTCAGTATCTCGTCCCGTTTGGGAGCTGTGAGTGCGGGCAGGTTACCCACGAACGTCTTCATTTCTTGGAATGCCTTCTCCGCTTCCGGTGTCCACTGAAACTTGTTTTTATTGAGACAGTCCTTAAGCATGGATATGAAAGGTAAAGATCGCTCTGCGTGCCGTGCCAGGAAACGGTTGATCGCAGCTAACCTCCCATTCAAGGTCTGCGCCTCTTTCAATGTCTTTTGGAGACGGCATGCTGATGATTGCCATTCCTTTTTCTGGGTTTACCCGGAACCCGTCTTTAGTGACCACTACGCCGAGGAACTTGCCTTCTTCAACCCCGAACGAGCATTTACCCGGGTTTAATTTGATGTTATACTCACGAAGTCTCTTAAAGGTTTCTTCGATGTCTTTGATGATATCATCTTCGGTGCTGCTTTTGATAACCAAGTCATCCACGTACACTTCCAAGTTTCGTCCGATCTGACTCTCAAACGCCTGATCCATCAATCTTTGATACGTTGCACCTGCATTTTTTAATCCAAACAGCATCTTTGTGTAACAGTAGATGCCCGCGTCCGTATGGAATGCGGTTTTGTCTTCGTCTTCCCGGGCCATCTTGATTTGGTGATACCCCTTATATGCGTCGAGAAAGCATTTGAACTTGAACGGCGAGAGAGAGTCAACCTTGAGATCAATCTCTGGCAATGGATATGCATCCTTTGGGCACGCTTTGTTGAGGTCTTTGTAGTCCACACACATACGCCAAGTTCCGTCGTGCTTCCGAACCATTACCGGGTTGGCTACCCACGTGTGGTACTTGGTTTTCCGCAGGATGCCTGCTTCTTCCAGTTTTTTCACTTCTTGCACCACTGCGGCTCTTCGGTCCGGGGCCATACTTCTCCTCTTTTGAGCTATTGGCTTGATTGAGGGGAAAGTTGACAGCTTGTGCTCTGCCTTCGACCTTGAAATTCCCGTCATATCTGCGTGTTTGAACGCGAAGACGTCCAAATTCTTTTTTAACACCTGCTTAAGTCGATCTTTGGTTGAAGGCGATAAAGTGTCGCCGATTAGCACTGTTTGCTCCGGGTGTTCGACGTTCAGCACCCATCTCTCTGGACCGCGTAGCCCTGTCGGGGCTTGATGGGATGGCTTGAGCTCAGCTGATGAGCAGACTTTATCACCTGCTACGGTCACCACCCCTTGAGGGGTAGGGAACATCAAAAAACCTCCTGCTGTAGAGACCAAGGCGTCTATGCGACCTAGGGTATAACGCCCTATGATCACATTGTACTGAGAATCCGCCGGTATTATGAGGAACGTGACCAGAATGGTTCTTTCTCTGCGACCGTCCCCTATGGTAACGGGGAAAGTTAATTGCCCCAGTGGCTTGACGCTTTCTCCTGTAAACCCTCTAACTGGACCTTCTGCAGGTTCCATCATCTTCTGATCCTCCGGGCGCATCCGGCGGAAGCATGGCTCATATATGATATCTTCCGAACTTCCTGTGTCAACCAGGATTCTTCTCATGCTATAGTCGCCTACGGCTGCGGAGATGACCAGGGCCTCCATGCTTAGCACCCTGTAGTGTGGAGGTACAGTCATTATGGCCTCCATCCACGGCTCGAAGCGTTCGAACGTTCTTTTCCGCTCGTACCTTGTTTCCACCCTAACCATGTTCATTTCCCACAGACGCTTCCCGGCAGCTTTGTCAGTTGCCCCTGAGGAAGTTCCCGGCTTTACGTCTTTGACCAAATGTGCAAGCTTTCCGGATTTAACGAAGTATTCGATTTGCCTTTTCAGTTGGAAACAGTCGTTGGTCTCGTGGCCGGTACCCTTATGATACGCGCAGTACTTTGATTTATCTTGCTCCGGTGAATCTTTGAGTGGTCGTGGCGCATTGAGCCGTAAATCCTCAGACTCCAGAATTTGGGATGGCGTCTTGGTTAACTCCGGATATTCTGACCTTGGTTTTGACGTACCTTCTCCTCTTCCTGTGAGAGTGTCCCGAGGTCTGTCGGATTTCCGACGGTCATCCCGTCTATCGTCTCTTCTATCATTCCTCGAGTAGGGTTGGTTTGACACTTCTGATCTCCCCCTGTTCCTGGATCCTCTGTTATCTCGGTTATCGTTTGAGTCATAGGCTTTGACAGATTCCTGTCTTTTCCTGACAGCATGGTTCATAACTATTGAGTTCTCCTGTTTAACATAGGCTTTCGCGATGGTCATCATTTCATCCATCGTTTGCGGATATCCTTTCGGGCCGTGGAGCTTCCTTAGTAAACCATCGTCGTTTACTCCCATTGTGAATGCCGTGCATGCCAACTCTTCAGTGAGCCCCGGGATCTGGAGCCGTTCTTTATTAAATCGCACGATGAAGTGTTCCATGGACTCGTTGTCATGTTGTCGTATGTGCATAACTTCATCCCTGTACTTAGTATGCCTCCGCTGTTGGCTGAACTGCTGGGAGAAACCTCTGACAATTTCATCCCAGTTGGCTACAGAGCCGGCAGGCAAGCTGTCCCACCAGACACGCGCTGCCCCGACAAGTGTCTGAATGAACATGTGGCAATAGGCAGACATAGGCCAGTTTTTCGACCGCCCCACCGATTCAAAAATGCTCAGATGATCGTCTGGGTCGCCAATCCCATCAAACTTACCGACCGTGGAGGGGAGTTTAAGGTTCTGTGGTAAAGGAGCATTGGCGATCCTCGGCACGAGCTTAGAATACGTGACTGTTGCCGGGGGACGATATGGTCTGGTGAGTTCCTCCTCGTCATCATCCCACACTCCATCCTGATTTCTTCCACCCGATTGATGTTCTGCTTGGCTGGTGGGTGGCATTAGTTGGCCACCGGCCCGCTGTTCCTGCGCAGCACGCTGGACCGACTGGGTAGGTGCTGGGGTTCCATCATATGTCAGCCTGGTTCTCACTTCTTCAAGGCGGGTTCCCGTAGTTTGAGGGACCGGGTTACCCATACCTCCCCATCCCGACAATGATGCCATTGGGGGCGGATACATGTACGGGTAAGGGTATGAGTAGGGATTTCCCGCCATTGGTTGATACATGAATCCATATGGATTTGCTGGATAGTATGGCATGTATGGCTGATTTCCAGGTGTGATTGGGGTGTAAGGGGTGACCGTTGGATGCATGAGCGTTGCCATGGGTGACGACATCATAGACGCGGTCATTGCCGCAGAGAATAGAGGAAGGCTAGCAGCTGCCGTAACCCATGACATGTTTGCCGCTGTAGGCTGTGATCTCCCCGTTGCAGTAGGAGTTGCTATAGGCCTTGTATAAGTTGTCGTTGGTGTGAACCTGGGAAAAGATGGAACTGCCGGAGTTGGGCCAGTAGGTCTACGTTGGCTTGTCACGTCACCTGTGACTTGATTCATGAGGTTAAAACCCGGGGTTGCTCCAATGCTATTTCTTCGTCCACCGAGTCTGCCGACACGCGATCATCGTTTTCATTGTTCGACCTCGCCGGGTTCTGGGGAATGTCTTGAGTCGCAACAATTCGTGAATCTTGATTTGATGCCATTCAGCTGGGTAAGAGTGATCGTTCTCTGTCTTGTTTCCGTCCCACGGATGGCGCCAATGAAGAAACAAGTACCTGAGGGGTTAATTCTTCTGGATAGAACAGAGGCGTCACTCCGGCCCAACCTAATGGAATTACCTATTCTGCAAAAGAGAACACCGTTAGGACTCGTCACAGGATTGGGGGTTTTCCTGTGACCACCCTCCGGCGTGAGAATAAGTATGGCTTTTAAGCGATGTGAAAGTAAGGGGAGTAAGTTGAGAGTAATTGCATGCCTGTTGCGTTTACCTGTGTCTTCTTTATATAGCTAAGGTTCTCCTTCATCATCGTTGTGGTTGTTCCGATTGATCAGCGGATAATCATTATCACTGTTTTCTCGCATAAACCGGTTTGGTTGTTCAGGGCTTATCTCTTATCATGTAGCTTGTTTATCGCCCTCGATTGTTATTATCTCTAGAATCGGGTAGCCCAAATTTAGTGGGCCTAGCCCTATTGGGCTTAACTAACTTTATGTACTATTGAGGTGGGCCAGGTCAGCCTGACTGGGCCCCTACCTCGTCATCCGAGTACGGAATTGTTTCGCCATTACCTACAATAATATTACGAGACAAACAAGAATTAGAAAAGGAATGAAAGTCACCTTGCTCGTGTGTCATGGTGGATGAAGTTCCTGTGTCCATTTACTGAATGGGGTTCGGTTGTTGTAGGCTGTAGGCGGTATGGGCCTATTGGGGTTTTGGGCCAAGCAAGCCGGATTGAGTGTTGTTATATGTGGGCCTGTTGGAAGATGGGTAAGGGGAAGGAGGTGTGGACCAAGAAGGTGGGTGTTGGGCTTGGTAGGCTTGTGGGTAAGGGTATGGGCTAGGCGGCCACTGTGGAGGTCACAGGGTATACGAAGTGGGCCAAGGAGAGGTAGGTGAATACCAATTATGTGGATAGGTGTACAGGTGTATTTTAGATTCCATGGTGGAAGAAACCGAGTGTGGGATGTCGGAGTCGGGAAAAAAACGATGAAACAGAGGATTCGAAAAAAAAAAAATAATGAAACAGAAGGTGTTGGGTATTATTTAATTGAAATGGTCAACGTATTGTTTCAAACAATGAAACAGAAAGTGAGATATGATATATTATTGGGTGTGGTGAGAAGAATTTGTTATGGGGTAGTGTTTGTCATGTTGATTAGATCGAACAGTAGGTATTTTAGGAGAGGAGATGGGTTTGTTGTGAATAAGGATGGGGAATAGAAAAGTTTAGGATATGTTGCAGCAGATCCGATGGAAGTTGCAGAAGAATATGGTTGAAGGAAGGTCAGAATTGACTGGAAAAGAAGAGGTGACGGCAGGGGAGAGGACTAGGGTTTGGCACACTAGACTCGTGATACCTTGATAGAGAATAAACCGTGATTGATTTCATTGATTTGACAACTATAAATAATACAATGTTATCCCTTTAATTATGATAAGGGATAACCACAATAAATACAAATTACAATATACTATATATAAATCTATTACTATTGACTCGGCTATCACTAAACCAAGGAGGGTGAACTGAAACTAAGTTCTCTAATTTGGCAATCCAAATCCAATCCGCTGAACATGAAAATACACAACAACCAAGTTGTGAAATGCAAATTAGAACAAGACTGAACAAAAATAAGTTTTAAAACCCTTTTCTTTAATTTCATTCCTTCAAATGAAATTTCCAAAGTAGATTTCTAACTATATTCCTAACTATAAGAATGACCACAACGTAGTAGGTGAAATAACAAATTCCGTATTAAAGTTTTCCTAAAAGACATACAAGAAAACCTCATTTTAGAGGGTGTTTGGGATTCAGTTTCAAAACAACTTAGAAGCCAATAAGTCAATAAGCTGTTAGTGTAACCTAAAAACACTTTCTGTTTTGACTTTTGACTTCTGGCTTTTAAGGGTGGAAAAGCTGTTTTTAAAAAGTTAGAAATACTGGCTTTTGGCTTTTAGCTTTTGGAAAAAAATTACAAATCTACCTTCCATACAACCAATATTCACAATAAGTTAAGCGAAACACTTAAAAAAACAATCTATTGACTTTTTGACGTTTCTCATCCCAAAAGCTAAGCCAAACACTTTTTCTAAAACTCCTTTTCAAAAAGTCATAAGTCAATAAGCACTTCTGACCAAAAGCGCTTTTGAATTTCCAAACTCAATCCCAAACACCCTCTTAATAAGGTTTTAGTATGAGATAAAAAGGTTGAACTATGTATTCCAGATAACCTCATCAAATACCTAACTAAGACCATATCTCAAGCAAAAATGCAGTTTAATCAAAGTAAAAGTTAAAATAAGTTGTATCTTTCATAAATATGTACATTTGAGTTAAACAAAACAGATTTACTCTAGACAATAAGAAAAAACAAAACAATCCCTTACTGAGCATCATCGGCACCACAACTCTGGATATGGGAATTGACCACCGCTGTCGTTCGTTTTTCCCATAGGCCAACCTCATCCCATTGTCTTCATCTGCCACCAGAAGTTACCAAGTCATTAGATCAACATCAGTCTTCGGATTAAGGTTCATGTATAGGTGTTCTAACCAAATAGCGAGTATGCAATAGGAAAAGGCCTACCGGTAACTTGTCGGAAGTTTGTTGAACGATGTTTCCACGTGCTATTGACGCCAAAGAATAGCCTGTAACACCGCTGAAATCACCCTCAACGTCCTCTCACCACGCTGACGAACAGCTGTAACACCGTTGAAACCACTGTCTCTGTCCTTTCGCTCTCTCGGCACTCTCTTTTTCGCTGTCACAGCAACACCCAACAACACCGCCATACGACGGTTGTTTTAACTGAGAGAGGCGCTGGTTTTCGAGACAGAGACAGAGAGAGAGAGATATGATATGCAGACCATATCTCTCTAACATTAAGACATTATCAACATTCATATATCAAGCTCTCAAAGATAGATCTCACATCCATTCAATCATAGTAAGCATGCCTTATAAAACGTAAGTTTGTATTCATTCTATCACCATCACTATCACCATAAATAACCTTTAGGCTCAACAACTGAAAATCTATATGTACCTCTTTGTAGTGGTACATATATATATATTTTCAGTTGTTGAGCCTATTCTCAAATTTTCAGCTTGCACGTCAAAAAGTTAACGGGTATAATAAACATTGGGTTTCAATGTATGATGTGGATCGATTGCCTTACCGTAGTGTATTCAAGAATGACTTCGTTGAATCAGTATCTTTTTCCCTAAACGTCATCATAGTGTATGCTTAATGGTGTGTAAATAACTCCTTTAAGGTCTTCATTGTAATGAACTCGTAAATTGTGATGAATGAATGACTGTTTATTTCTTGACTTCTTTGTAATTTGAATAACATGCTCCCATAACTTAGCCTATCCTTATGTATCATTATGAAGTAACAATAATAATCTATCTATACATCACATATTTTCACGGGTGTATGATTTTAAATCTATGTATTTCCTCATGTAGGTTCTAAAGAACTGATACTTACAAGTGGTGGTATATTCCTGAGAAGCAACATCTGTAATCAAATGAAATAAGGTTGGGTATTTGATATTGTTTATAAAATTAGTTGCAATGGAAATTCAGAGACTAACTCATGTTCTCTACTGTAATTTAACAAATGCACAACATAACTTTTAAAAAATGAAAAAAGAGTTAAGAACTTAAGACCCACAACACCTTAGTTTATGTTTAGCTAGTCCAAATCCGATTCATCTTCCATAAAAACCAAATTTAGGACCTAATAAAAAAAACCCTAATTCATGAAGAATGTAACATGTGTTCCTGTCCTTTGTGTCACAAATGAAGAATATAAGCTGTGTTCAGTCTCCAAACCAGAACACGACCTGAAAATCATTGTCGTATATTTATTATAAAACCATAATTGATAAAAAGAAAACCTTAATATCAATACCACTGAATCCAGTCGGTTAAGAGAGAGAAACCGGTAACTTTGACCCTGCGTTGTTTCGCTAAATCTCCGGTGATGACATTTTCTACTCCGACGCGTGAACTTCTAGAACCTCAAGATCGGATGATAAGGAACCGATTGGTGGTGTCGGGTTATAGCAATGGTTCCGGGTGTTCCGCCGCCGCCTAACACCAGCTCTGCTACCATTTTCTCCTATGTCATCTCATCTATTTGTTGTGGGTGAATTTGTGAAAGAGGTGGAGCATCGGATAAGGCTTGAATAGCAGTAGATATGAAAGAAGAAAGAAGATATGCAGGGTTTATGGGACGTTTGGAGTGAAAGCTCAAAACAGGTACACCTGCTGAGGTGTGTATGAGAGAGATAGTGGGTGTTGTGTTGTCAAAAAAGAACAGACAAACAACATGTGTAAAACAAAGTGGGTTACAACTGTCATACAACCTAGCTTTAGAGAAAGACAAAAAAGATTATGAATTGAGGACTCGAACCCGGGCAGGATGAATAACAACACAACATCCGAACCAAGTGTGCAAGAAGTAGATTTGTTAAGGATAAGGAAACAATAAATCTAAATAACGTTAAAACTGTAAGACACAACATAAAATAACAATAGGTTGCTGCCACCTGGCAGCAGCACTATTCATGGGCAGTGTAAAATCAATATAGAGGATAACTAGATTATACCCCGGGAACGTCCCGGGGTTGAGAAATCTAATATTACATATCAATTTTACATATGAAATAGAATGATGCGCTTTACAGTTACATGCAGAAAAGCTTCGGGTAGCACCTAACCTAAAACCATTAACAATGTATCTTCAATGTTAGTGCATAACCTTAAACAATGTATAACTCTAATATTAAAACCTAACCTAAAACAATGTACAACTCCAATGCTAACACATGTTGTAAATAAAATTCATATTTACTGGTTTGAACATAACTAATGACTTGCCTATACATGATTAATGAATAACCTGAACACTTTGTGTTTTTTTCCTGTATGAACAAAACCACACAAAAAAGTCGTTTTTTTCTTCGTTTTTATATAGCACTATGGTACTCGTTGGAAAGATAATAAAACGCTCGTTAATTTGGTATAATTTTTTCTTTAAAAAAATCTTGTATATAAAGATATTAACGTTTAAAAGTTATGGGAGGAAACATTAGAGAGAAAATCTAATTTTGTTTTTAAATTATTATTTTCCTAAAATAAAACCCTTGCCACATAGGATGACACATGGCACACTCAAGGGGGAGAATGCACCATAACTAATGAACCACGCTCCCCTATGTTAATTTAAAATTTTTCCTCTTAAAAGTTCAAAAGTTAGAGGCTTAACACATGCTTTTAAAATTTTATTATTATTTATTTATGTGGACGAAATGATGCTACGAGCAAACTCTATAGAAATTTAACAACTGATTTTATACATAAAGGTATAGTTATAAATCACAACATTTATTTTACAACATCTGTTGACTTGTGAACAAATGTTCTGAAACAACTGTCATCCAATACAATTTTTCAATTACAAATTACCAAGTGAAACGTAAATAAACTAAGTTTCAAAATCGTAATCATTAAATTTGGACTTTTGGGCATCTATTTAACCATGACTACATTATTGATGGTACGAACAAACGTTAAAGAATTTAAAAATTGATTTTATCGTGGGTTGTATTATAATTTATTTATTAATCGGAAGATCTATTTTACAAATTATGCTAACTTGTAAACACTTGTTCTCAAAACAATTGTCATACAATACGATTTTCAATTGCAAATTACCATGTGAAACGTAAAAAAAATAATTAATTAATTAATAATAATAATAGTATTTGCACTCAAAACTCTTAATATTTGCCACTCAACCCTGTTAATGTTCAAAATCGTAAACACACTTCCCTATGCTAATTTAAAACTTTCCATCCTAAAAGTTCAAAACTTAGTGCTTATTTAAATATGGTTTTTAAAATTTTATTATTATCATTTATTTATGTAGATGAAATGATGGTACGTACAAAATCTGTAGAAAATTAAAAACTGATTTTGAAGAGGGTTCTTTTACTTATAAATCATAACAGATCTTTTGCAACTTCTGTTGACTTGTCAACAGTTGTTCTCAAAACAACTGTCATCCAATAGAATTTTCAATTTTCACTTAGAAGTTACCATGTGGCACGTAAATAAATCAATTAATAATAATAATAATAATAATAATAATAATAATAATAATAATATTTGCACTCAAAACTCTTATTATTTGTCACTCAACCCTATTAATGTTTAACCGCGCTTCCCTATGTTAATTTAAAACTTTCCCTCTTAAAAGTTCAAACCTTAGGCGCAACTCATATAATAGAATATTCTAATTTCAAATTACCATTCTTACCGAAATAAAGTAAGTTTGAAAATCATAATCATTAAATTTGGACTTTTGGGTCTCTATTTAACCATCACTACAATATTGATCGAACAGACAAACTCTTAGAAATTTAAGAAGTGCTTTTATAGAGATTTATATTATTTATTAATGGGAAGATCTGTTTACGACAACTGTTGACTTGTCAATAGATCTTCTCAAAACAACTGTCATCCAATACAACTTTAGATGTAATGAAAAAACTGTCATCCAATACAATTTTCACTTAGAAATTACCATGTGGCACGTAAATAAGTCAATTAATAATAATAATAATAACAATATTTGCACTCAAAACTCTTATTATTTGCCACTCAACCCTGTTAATGTTCAAAATCGTAAACACGCTTTCCTATGCTAATTTAAAACTTTCACCCTTAAAAGTTTAAAAATTAGAGCCTATTTAAAGATGGTTTTAAAAAATTTATTATTATTATTTATTTATGTAGATGAAATGATGGTACGTACAAAATCTGTAGAAAATAAAAAACTGAGTTTTGAAGATGGTTCTTTTGCTTATAAATCATAACAGATCTTTTACAACTTTTGTTGACTTGTCAACAGTTGTTTTCAAAACAACTGTCATCCAATATAATTTTTAATTTTCACTTACAAATTACCATATGGCACGTAACTAAATCAATTAATTAATAATAATAATAATAATAATAATAATAATAATAATAATAATAATAATAATAATTGCACCTAAAACTCTTATTATTTGCCACTCAACCTTGTTAATGTTCAAAATCGTAATCACAGTTCTCTATGTTAATTTAAAACTTTCCCTCTTAAAAGTTCAAACCTTAGGAGCAACTCATACAATAAAATATTCCTATTTCAAATTACCATTCTTACCGAAATAAAGTAAGTTTGAAAATCGTAATCATTAAATTTGGACTTTTGGGTCTCTATTTAACCAACACTACAGTATTGATCGAACAGACAAACTCTTAGAAATTTAAGAAGTGATTTTATAGAGATTTGTATTATTTATTAATCGGAAGATATGTTTTATAAGAACTGTTGACTTGTTAACAGATCTTCTCAAAACAACTGTCATGCAATACAACTTCAGATGTAATGAAAAAACTGTCATCCAATACAATTTTCATTTAGAAATTACAATGTGGCACGTAAATAAATCAATTATTTAATAATAGTATTTGCACTCAAAACTCTTATTATTTGCCACTCAACACTGTCAATGTTCAAAATCGTAACCATGCTTCCATATTTAAATTTAAAACTTTCCATCTTAAAAGTTCAAACCTTAGGCACAACTCATACAATAAAATATTCAAATTTCAAATTACCATTCTTACCGAAAAATGTAAGTCTGAAAAACGTAATCATTAAATTTGGACATTTGGGTCTCTATTTAACCAACACTACATTATTGATCGAACAGACAAACTCTTAGAAATTTAAGAAGTGATTTTATAAAGATTTGTATTATTTATTAATCGGAAGATCTGTTTTACAACAACTGTTGACTTTTCAATAGATCTTCTAAAAACAACTGTCATCCAATACAATTTTCAATTAGAATTACCATGTGGCACGTAAATAAATCATTTAATTAATAATAATAATAATATTTGCACTCAAACTCCTATTATTTGCCACTCAACCCTCTTAATGTTCAAAATCGTAAACACGCTTCCTATGCTAATTTAAAACTTTCCCACTTAAAAGTTCAAAACTTAGGGCTTATTTAAAGATGCTTTTAAAAATTTATTATTATTATTTATTTTATTTATATGAAATAATGGTACGTAATCATTAAATTTGGACAAACATCTTTTTACAACACCTGTTGAATTGTTAACAGATTTCACAAAACAACTGTTATTCAATACAACTTCAATTTATACTATAGACTATTTACAAACATGTGTTGACTGAAAGCAGACGGTACAAAAAAATACTAACCGAGTGAAGAAGATTATGCTACTTATAAATGACAACATCTATTTTAAAAGATCTGTTGGCAAGTCAACAGATGTAATGAAACAACTGTCATCCAATACAATTTTCAAATTACAAAAACCCTAAGAATGAAAACAATTATTGAATTTCCATAAAGATGAACAACTGCGATATCACTACAAAGGTGAACTAATGCCAACTAAACTTGCAGAAAACTTGCAATAATATATACAAATCAGCTTTGATTATAACATGTCATTAATCTTGCCTTCCACTCTTGAATTGACAGAGACATATTTGTTTCTTTATACACCCAATCAGTCTTCACGAAATAGTCTTGAAAAAAACCGCAACTCTTGAACCGTTGCTAATGATACAAATAATATTTTTCTTTGACTGAAAGAATCTTTAAAAGATCAACATACTCAAGGTGCTTCCTCACATACTCTGCTTGCTAATGGAACAGACAAAAAATATTCATGGTTATACTTCAACTACAAACCTTGAAAACAAACTCAAGAAATAACAAATTCAACAAACATACCTGTTGACAACTACAACAGCGGGAACCAAAAAGCACGGCAATAAACGGAGACGTTTTTCTCAAAAGATAAGCATAGTGACGTAAAGCATAATCGCAATCAATGTCTTG
>JAUTDX010005811.1:0-28052 GCA_030844895.1 Ambrosia x helenae
CATTATTATTTGAAGGTTTTTACTTTATATAATCAACAACATTTTCAGCATAAAACATAATCAAAGTTACAAAACAATAAATGGTAAAGATCACCTGGAAGGTTAGCATTTTTTTAAATGAAAAACTTGCACACTTACTAGTTCTACTTTTAAATTTGGCATATTTTGTGTTCACTAATAGTGCTCTAAAACTCATGCGAAATAACACTATTTTATTACAACTTAATACGCTAAGTTATAAGCCCTTTCAATGTATAAATATTAACGATATGGGCTATTATTCATTTCATAGTTAGTTTTTTTTCCTAGTATTCACTTTCTTCCTTTAATTTTTGTTAGTATTAATTTTTTTAGTGGAATGAACACTATGTGAAACTTTTTTATTTATTTATGTAAATTATGTTGTTTCCTAATATATTAATTTGTTTTATCTTTAAATTTATATAATTTTTTTTTATTTATGTAAATTGTGTTGTTTCTAATATATTAATTTATTTTATCTTTAGATTTACACTAAGAAGGTGTTTGGGATTGATTTTTTTAAAACAACTTTTCCGTTTTCAAAAAACAGGGGTGGAGCTGCTTTTACATTATTGCATTTTGGTAGTCAAAAATTCATTTCAAAACTCAACCCCAAACACTAAAAAACTGATTATTTGCGTTTTTCAAAACGCAATAAATTAAATATCCATTTCAAAAACGCAACTCCAAAACACCCCTAAATTGTGTCGTGACACGAAGACAATGAAAACATAGGTTATGTCATTTTTCAACCATACGTTAAACCATTATATCACATGTATAAAAACATATAGTACATATGCATTTAATTGTGTACTGCGTACATGATAAAAGTAGTTTTATAGAGTGACGTTTGAAAAATAATGGATCTTGACATTTAAACCCCCAAAATTATTTTCACCCCCTTCAAAGCAATGCTTTAGGTTCAATCATTGTGTAATATTTAAACTGCTTTTTCCGAAAAAGCTGAAAAGCAAATCTTAAGCACCGCTCTATGGCCATTAGAGTGGTGCTTTAACCCCATGCAGATTGAGTATATATAATCTCATTTGATACATTCGATATTATATCGTTTTAACCGTTTTATGTTTAAAACATTTACAACTTCAACAACAATATACAAAATTTTCCAACAATAGTTTTTTCCTCGCTCCTAAACTTACATTTCGATTACACATCATTTCATTACTATTTACAAATGAAACGTGTTTAAAACTATTGTAATCTACTTTAACTTTTGAATACTCAAACTTGTGAACTCACCAGCTTAATGTTGACACAGTTTAGCATGCTTTTTCCAAGGCGCTAGGTACAACACAATGTAGGACATGCATTCATGGAGTCCTATGCTTTTAAACTTAACTAGACATTTGTTATTTCAGTTTTTAGTTACTTATGCTTTTTGGGCGCCGATGTTTGCGCATAACAATTAAACCTTACTTTTGATTTACGCTTCCGCGATACTTTGGTAATGTTTGGAAAACAATATTTTGTTAAAAATAAACTAAATGATTTTCAACATTTAGAGTCGTTCCATGTAACTAATGGCAAGGAAGATCCTGTTTTATCATGCGTCTCGCGGTAAAACCCCGCAGTAAAATCTGAGTGTGTGACAGGCTTATCATCAAGAAATTAATGATGATCCCATACCATAAGTGGTATTCAATACAATTGTATAAACCGACATGTTGAAATTCTTTATTTGTAAAAAATGAAATATGTAGTTGTTGTGTTTACTGCAAGGTAGATGAAGCTCTTAAATACATTTCCATAATAAAAACATACCAACTAGCTTGTTTAAAAGCACTTTGAATAACATTCAACGAACATTACTTAAATAGTTTAACCACATCCAACAACCCACGTACAACAAATATTATTTAGATTATATTGTAGTTGGATTCTCATTAATGTATTCAATGCAATCTATTTATTTTAAACGTACGTGTATTGTATTGTATTGTATAGTATAGTAACCTCCATATATACTAAGGGTCATGCATGTTACCCGATCATTGAATTGCACCACAACTATGAAAGTGTTAGTGACCGGTGCTTCCGGTTTCTTAGGTGGCAGACTCTGCCACTTCCTCCTCAGCCATGGACATTCTGTCCGGGCGTTCGTGCGCCCGACAAGCGATGTTTCTGCCCTTCCTTCTCCGTCCGACGACGTAGCACTAGAATTTGCTTACGGTGATGTTACTGACTATCCTTCGCTTCTAGCTGCTTGCTCGGGCTGCCATGCGGTGTATCACGCCGCAGCTATAGTGGAATCGTGGCTACCGGATCCGTCGAAGTTTTTTGACGTAAATTGTACTAGGGTTGTAAATGAACCGAGTGAAGTTGGCTAGGTTGGGCTCAGGCTCGGCTTGTAAAAATCTCAAGTGAGATCTTGGCTAGTCAATCCAACTCATTTACTTTAAAATATTGGTTGTATAATTTTACACATAATGATACATATATAAAAAAAGCAAAAAGTTTAAATATATTTAATATAAAATTTTAAAAAAGTAATTTAAAATTTATATATATATATATATATATATATATATATATATATATGAAAATATCCGTTTTTTAGGTTATAATTTGTATATTAAAAAAATTGAACTTTAATTTAAATGAGACAATGAGTCAGCTAAACGAGCTAGCTTATCTTGGCTCGGTCTTGCTTGTTACAAATAAGCCAATTTCGAATGAGCTTTTTTTAGGAAGCCACAAGCTTCTTGAACAAGCCTAGGCTATACGATGTTTAAATGAAGTTAACCTTCGTTCAACGTTTGGTTTTGGATTTATTCGGTTATCATTAAAAAATAATTAGGTCAACGTTGGAGGTTTGAAGAACCTACTCCGAGTGGTCAAGGAGACGGGTACGATAAAGAAGATCGTTTATACTTCATCGTTTTTTGCTTTGGGATCTACCGATGGATATATTGCTGATGAGAGTCAAGTAATTACTTTCAAATCACATCTTTTGTAGTTCATTTTATGAGTCTGTAGTACTTTCATCCAATTCTCGTAACTTGTATTGTCTTATCTTATGTTACATATGTTTTTAAGACTTTAACATACAACATAAGTTGTAGCATTAAATAACTGTCTTTTGTAACACACTTAACATATTTGTATATGGTGATAGAGGCATTCAGCCAAGTCGTTTTGTACCGAGTACGAGAAAGCAAAGACGATAGCCGATAACATTGCTCTAGAAGCTGCAAGGCAAGGGGTACCTATAGTGATTGTTTGCCCTGGAGTTATGTATGGCCCTGGTAAAATCAGTGCAGGAAATGTGTTGGCCCGAACGGTAATATTCAAATAACGACTAGTTGTTTATGTTCTTCGTTAGAGCTAATTTTAACAGTTTATAACTTGTTTAACGGTCAGTTTTATTGTAAATAACGCTATGTATTAAGTCGTAAGCACAGGTGTAAATGAGCTAAACATAGCTGCTTGTGAGCTACTCGAGATCGACTAGCTAAAAACTCAAATCCATCCAAGCTTAAAGGAACTCAAGAGCTTTTACTAAGGCTCATTAATCATACAATCTCAAGCCGGCTCATATAATTAAGTTTTATTTGATATATTATATTTTTAGAGTAAAGATCAAATATAAAGTGTTTTTTTAGTAAGAACTGTGAGAATCAAAGGGGTAAATTTATTTATTTTTTTATAATTTTTTTTCCCATGTGCTTAACATACTTTCTAGATGAATAATACAAAAAAAGTTAAAAAAAAAATTTTAGTGTAATTACGTCATTAAAGTAAATACATTAGTTTCCACTAGAGTAATTATGTAATTACTCTACACCAAAAAAAAATTTATTTTTTTTTAGTTTTCAATACTATAATACATGTTTAACAATATGGGAAAAAAAATCAAAAAAAAATAAAAAAAAAAATACCTCCTTTGATTCTCACAGTTCTTACAAAAAAAAACACTTTGTACAAGATATTTACTCTATATTTTTATTATATAATAATAATTGTGTATAAAGATTCAAAAAAAAAATCATTGAGTAATACATGTTGTATTATATTATAAAATTATCATTATAATTATATATATGTAAATAATTATTAAAATATATAAATAATTAATAAATTTTTTTTAAAACTCTAAAAGATTCATTTTCATTAAAAAAATACGAAATACGAAATTTACATCACAATAGAAGGTAGACGGGCAACAAGCTGCGCCGCCACCCCTTTTTGAATTGCGAAACTACACATAGGCCGAGTTTGAGCCTTCAAAATAGAAGTCTAATTAAACCAGCTAAGCTCGAGACTGAGCACTCTTAAAGTTTAACGAGTTGTGCTAGATGACAATATTTTATTAGCAGAGTTTATTATTTGTACATTTTTATATCAGTTGATTTTTTAAGTAAAATTGTTTGATAGTTAAGCAGTTATTATTCTATAAATAGTTTAAATATTAGGATACTTATCAACATTTTATCAGTGTCTGTTATCATGTACTTCGGTTAGAACTCTATATAAAAGGAGATAAATCATATCATTTACTAGTTAATCAGTATATGTTAAAAGTCCATGAAGTTATTGTTAAAAGTGATGGTTTTGAACTTAAAGTCTAATATTTTTTGTTATGAACAGTTAATTGAACGATTTAATGGACGCTTGCCTGGTTACATTGGTAATGGAAACGATAGATTCTCTTTCAGTCATGTTGATGACGTTGCAAATGGGCACATTCAAGCTATGGAAAAAGGTCAACCAGGTCAACGTTACCTTCTAACAGGAGAAAATGCATCATTCACACAAGTATTTGATATAGCTGCCGATATCACGAACACAAAAGAGATCTTGGATTAACATTCCCTTGTTTGTGATCGAGTTATATGGCTGGTTATCGGTGTTGTTCTGCATAATAACGGGAAAACTTCCATTGATTAGCCCTCCGGTATGTGTATTTTCGTGCTTTGTTTTTACAATATCGCCAATCTCCTCGATCAAAAAGCGAGTTAGGTGGGTAATTTGACATGCATGAAAAAGGGCCATCATTGTCACGTTATAACTATTTGGGCATGTTAAATGAACTTTTGACTGATTAAACCATTTTGACTAAGAAGTTACGTCAATGGCTATTTTGACTTTTTAAAACACGGCATTAAATAGAGGTTCAAGCAGTCAAATCCATAGGAAAAAAGAAAAAGAAAAGGTTTTAGGTGTCAAAATCTCATTGGCGAAGGCCGTGTCAATTTTGCATTTCTTATTCAGAAAATTGTGTCAATTCGTTTTCATGATATTAACGCTCCATCACATGATTGGTTGCTAAGTCAGGGTATGTTGACACTTTTTAGCTCAAATTAAACTCAGTTTATGGCTGCCATATCATTATGATCGATCGCATCATTTTTGCTTTTTTGCCCAAAACACACCACTTTTTTATTACAGGCTGATGGTCATCGCCTGAATGTTTGGTTGACTTTTTAATGCCAAAAAATCGAGCCATTTTAGTATATTAGTCCACGTCGGGTCTTTTGATAATGTTGTATTTTCGAGTGAATGTTTGTATTCAAATAGTTGCCTGACCAAAACGATCATTCCGAAATTTTACAGAAACAATCATATGTGTTTATATAGACGACTTGTAATGACCACTTTTCGTTTGTCTACAATGTGACAACTTTTTGTTGTACCTAAAAACAGGTTGTGTATTGTCTAAGACATCAATGGGCTTATTCTTGTGATAAAGCGAGAAGAGAACTGAACTACAAGCCCAGAAACTTGACCCAAGGTTTACAAGATATTCTTCCTTGGTTGAAGAAGTCGGGGTTTATCAAATACTAACAAAAACGCCTTGGTTCGTTGGTTTTAAGATGTATTTTGTGTGTTTTAGACTATGTTCTGTCTTGTTATTTGTATGTGTTGATTTTCTTTAAATGTTTAAGGTGTCTACTCTTCTAAACAATGGAATGCATTTTCATATTTGTAATATTTAGTTTAGAGTAAATTGTCATTTTCATCCTTGTGGTTTGGTTACTTTTGTGAGTTTTGTTCAAAAGGTTTTTTTTTTTGTTACCTGAATCCTTGTGATTTTAAAATCTTGCCAAATCCACTTGTTAACTTCATCCAAAATTTCAGTTATTTTTTGTTAGACAAAATTACACGAATGGTGCCTGTGGTTTTCATGTAATAACGCCTTAAGGTACTAAGCAACTTTTTTAACTTCTTTAGGGCCCATGGTTTAGTTTTTGTAACGAAAATGGGTATTAAGTTTTGTTTTTGTAACAATGTTGGGTACTAATACTAACTATCGTTAAATTTTCTGTTAACTTTAGTTAAAGTGATTAAAATGTCTTTTTATAAACTAGAGGGGCCATTATGTAATAAACTTCATTTACAAAACCCTTAGTACCCAAACTTGAAACTTTAGACAAACCACATGGACTAACCATGTAATTAACTCATTATTTTATTAAATGTATTTATTTTTAAGATTTATAATTAAACTAGTAATTACCCCCGCCGCGCTAAGCGCGGCGTAGAAACATAACCAGCGCCGATTCGTGAAAACCTGTAGATTTTTCCAGCTAACTTACATCAGTGGTATTGCGAGGGTCTACTAATCGGATAACACAACGTAGAGAGTCGTATTGTTCCGTCTGTACGACGGAGCGCGGTGCAGCGAGTAAAACGCCTAATCCGCCAGAAAACATTTGATAAAAGAAAACATCTACGATCCTGGCCAGCAGCCGACGACGTCGTTGTCATCACGACTGCAACGAACCACCGCTTGAAAAAGAGGATTTAGTAATAAACGTACGGCGACGACATTTTCGTAATTACCTCGAAACTATGCGATAGCAGTTTCGTAATTACTTCGAAATGGAGGTTTTTATTATGCAATGGCAGTTTCGCTATTACCAGCAACCTCATGGGTCATTACAAAAAACAAATTGAATGGTACTTTGGTAAATAAAAGCAACCTCAGGGTTATTAATTAAAAATTAAAAAACAAACTAAATGTCAAAAAAAGCCGCTCACAAATGTTGATGGCATTTTGGAAATTAACAGGAAGTTCAAGGTGAATAAAAAAAATGGATGAGAAATGTTATATATAATAATAAGGAATATTTAATTAAAACATTGTTTTATTAAATATATTTATCCCATTATTTATAAAAATAAATCCAAATTATTAGATTAATAGTTGTAACCATAAAGAAAACATTTAACTTAATGTTGGATGGACTTGTGTTATGGTTACAACTATTAATCTAATAACTTGGATTTAACTTATAAAAGTGTTTTCTTTATGCGATTGAATTAAGTGTTATTTTTGGCCAAAAAGATGCAAACTTCAATTCAAGAAAATTAAAAAAGTTAGAAAAAAACAGAAGTTTTTATAAATAAAAAAAAGAAAGATTTTTTTTCTTCTTCAAGAACTGGTGGGCTTGGTAGACCTACAAGGTAAAAATCATTTTTGAATTTCATTAAAATCCATAAGTAAATTAATAACATATAGAACGTTTTATCTATCTTAGAAGTGTATTTATTTTTATAAATAATGGGATAAATATATTTAATAAAACAATATGTTTTAATTAAATATTCCTTATTTAATTATAAATCTTAAAAATAAATACATTTAATAAAATAATGAGTTAATTACATGGTTAGTCCCTGTGATTTATCTAAAGTTTTATGTTTGAGTACTAAGGATTTTGTAAATAAAGTTTATTACATAATGGCCCCTCTAGTTTATAAAAAAACATTTTAATCACTTTAACTAAAGTTAACAGAAAATTTAACGATAGTTAGTATTAGTACCCAACATTGTTACAAAAACAAACCTTAATACCCTAACCTGTTATTTTAAACAATTAGTACCTAAATTTGAAACTCTAGAGAAACCATAGGGACTAACCACGTAATTAACTCAAAAAACAAGGCTTGACAATTTGTATACACACAAAGACAAAAAGTGCTTACGATATTTTTTTTTTAACGGACAACGAATTAACAATGCTAAGTGTCATTGCAAACGAGACTTAAAATCATTTACTTGTCTTATCTAAAGAAATTCATCCGGTAACGCTGCTCAGTACTTCCCCTTTGTTGTCATCGTACTCCTTAAAATAAATAACAAAATCAAAGCATGAAAGTATTGGTAACCGGTGCTTCCGGTTACCTAGGAGGTAGACTCTGCCACACCCTCATCCGTCACGGCCACTCCGTCCGTGCCTTCGTCCGTCGTACCAGCGACCTATCCTCCCTACCTCCTCCTTCCAACGACGGAACCCTAGAATTTGCCTACGGTGACGTCACAGACTATCCTTCACTCCTTGAAGCCTCCTCTGGCTGCCACGTCATCTTTCACGCTGCTGCTGTTGTTGAACCATGGCTTCCTCATCTTTCCATATTTACAACCGTAAGTTTTTTTTTTTTAATTTTTGTATATTTTTAAAAGACTTGGTTTTAAAAAAACGGTTAATAATAATAATAATGATGTGAATATTTAATTTAATTTAATTTAATTTAATTAGGTTAATATTGGAGGTTTGAAGAATGTGATTAGAGCCTGTAAGGAGACGGATACGGTTGAGAAGATTGTTTATACGTCGTCGTTTTTTGCGTTGGGACCCACGGATGGTTATATTGCAGATGAGACTCAGGTAATTACTTTTGTATTAAGGTCAACTATTTTTTATTCTTAGGCCTGTAAACGTTGGTTTTTATGTTAGTTAACGTTCAGTTCATTTATGTTCATTTACGTTCGTTTATGTCTATTCGTCTAAGTATTAACATAAAAGATCAATATATGTGTGTGCAGTGTGCGTTCTATCTATTTTAATACAAACGTTCATTTATGTTCGTTTGTTTTTGTTAACGAACGTATTCATTTTCTTAAAGAATGAACATGAACAAGGAGGTCCGTTCGTTTGGTTTTCACGTTCGTGTTCATATTTGGTTAAAGTTAAAATGAACGAACACAGCACGCCTTCGTTCATGTTTGTTTGTGTTTATGAACTGCTACTTTAGAATGTTAACAAAAGGACATGAACAAGGAGATACGTTCGTTTATTTGTTGATGTTCGTGTTGGTTAAAGTGAAATGAACAAACATGAACATGTCCTTCATGTTCATTCGGTTCATTTATTGGCCGATAGATTCCTATAACGAACGAACATGAACAAGGAAATCCGTTCGTTCAGTTGTTCACGTTCGTGTTTGTGTTTGATGAAAGAAATGAACAAACAAAGAACATGCCCCGTTCATGTTTGTTCATGTTCACGAAATGCTCCTTTACAACGTTAACAAACAAACATGAACATAAACATAAACATAAACATGAACATGTTCGTTTTCTTAACGAAGGAACATGAACAAGGAGATCCATTCATTTATTTGTTGATGTTTGTGTTCGTGTTTGATTGAAGTTAAATCAACGAATATAAACATGCCCTTGTTCGTGTTCGTGTGGTTCATTTAAAGGCCTACTAAGATTCCTATTACCTTTTACAATGTTTATAGTTGTGGGTCATATCCTCTTGTATGTGGAAAATTGATCAAGTTAGAAAGGGTGAATGATCAAAAACACAGAACAGATACATTCATTTCAGCTGTGAGATCTATTTTGAAGCTAATGAACTATTTTTGTCGGATTATCTTATGAACTAATCATTCCTAAATATGTTCTTGAAATATTAATTATCAATTTGTCATTAGCCCGATACAGCTGCATCTCTCTTTCAAAGTGTTCCAATGCTCCTGGTTTAGTAAGCAGGAAGTAACAATTACTGACATGTTGTCCTCGTAAGCTAGTTCAACTCCGTAATCACTGTTTGGTGGCGATTAGTTTGAGACTAAACGCGCCCTTACTTGAATATGGGGTTTTACTTCTGTGTTTTTGGCTCTTTGGAATTTGAGGCTAAATATAATTGTATATGGTGATAGGTGCATTCGGCCAAGTCTTTTTGTACTGAATACGAGAAATCAAAGGCTGTTGCTGATAAAATTGCTCTAGAAGCTGCAAAGGAAGGTGTGCCTATAGTGGCTGTTTATCCTGGTGTTATATATGGACCTGGTAAAGTCACTGCTGGGAATGTAGTGGCCCGATTGGTAATTTCCAAAAACCTTGCATGTTCTTTGATTTGTGTTATTCATATCCAACATGATAATTTAGAACACCATTCCACCTAGTAATATATTATAAGCATCATGATTCATGTCGTCTTGGTTTTAAAAGGCGTGCCTCTGCCTTGAGGCGGTGCTTCATGCGCATGTGGGTCAAAATTGATCACAATTAGGGTCTAGATAGGCTGATATGTAAAAACAACCAAAAGGATGAAGAGTTTAGGAATGGTTTACTTGATAAATAAGGCTGATATGTAAAAGATATCATCATACTCAGTGAATCCCACCAATAGCAAAGCTAAGGTAGGGTCTGAGGAAGGTAAGACGTAGACAACCTTACCTCTACCCCGTAGGAATAAAGAGGTTGATTCTAGTGAGACCCCGGCTCAATAGTAGTTTTGCATCAAGCCTTGGACATAAGGCATAACACTCAACAATCGGGACAGAGGTCGGTTGGTGCATGTAACCCCTTGTCTTTTGGCTATCAGCACCACCACATGATGCATGATTAACCGTCCGTCACTTTTAAGTTTTAACGTTTATTTTCACAAAATTAGTAAAATAACGTTAAAAGTAGTGAAATTTTACCCCAAGGGCTCACACATATATGCATGATATGTAAAAGATATGAGAGAGATAAAGCTTATCTGATTGTACCTAGACCAATGCCTCATGTATGCGTTAGATGAAGCTATTGTTTCGCGCCTTGGCTTTCAGGACCACGTGCCTTGGAGCGTGTTGCACTTTTTAAAACCAAGGTTGTTATGATCCGTCAAACGTAGTGCCACTTGAAATTAAATCTTAAAAACAATAATTTAGTGCAGTATTGTGCATTTTTAGTTTATATCCCACTAGATATTTGTTTTTATGGATGGAGAATTAACTACTAAAAATCTGTTTTTTTTTTTAATTCCTGATCAGATTGTTGAACGGTTTAACGGACGCTTGCCTGGCTACGTAGGTTACGGAAATGATAGGTTTTCTTTCAGTCATGTAGATGATGTGGTAGATGGCCACATTTCAGTTTTAGACAAAGGTCAACCAGGTCAAAGATATCTACTTACAGGTGAAAATGCATCCTTCATGCAAGTTTTTGATATAGCAGCTGCTATCACCAACACAAAAACACCTCGGTTTAACATTCCCTTGTTCGTGGTAGAGATTTATGGCTGGTTATCTGTGCTATTCGCAAGAATAACCGGAAAACTTCCACTTATCAGCCCTCCGGTATTTCCGTCTTCCATTTTTTCATTTTCATGTTTGTTTTACGCAGTGGTGGATCTAGGCCACAAAATCAGTAGTAACGTTTTTCATTTTTTTTCATTTTAGTAGCGATGTTTTCCAAATTTCGTAAAAAAAAAAACAAATTTTCCACTACGCGCGCGAAGTTGAGCCGCAACGTCCGCGACCCCTCCTTAAGCCCTATGTCCGCCCCTGATTTTACGTTATTTTTATGGTGGAAGTAGGGGTGACAAAACACGCAGGTCGGGTAAGTTGGGTATCAGTACAAAACAGGTACTTTTTATTTGTTGGTTCTATGGGTTAGTATGGGCTGGCTTGAATAAAACCATTTTAGATGTAAACATGTCTAGTTAACGTGACTCGGTTCACTTTCAGTTACTTTTTTAATTTACTTTTAACCGTTTGACATGAAATCCAACAAATACAACGTATATTGGCCTGTTTTACGTTGGCATGTTTGACTCGTTCCACTGTCAGTTACTTTTTTAATTAATGACTTTTGACATGATCAACTTGTTTGATTCGTTCCCTTTTGAAACAGGCTGTGTCTTGTCTTAGACATCAATGGGCTTATTCTTGTGAAAAGGCGAAAAGAGAATTGAACTACAAGCCAAGAAGCTTAACTGAGGGTCTTGAAGAGGTTCTTCCTTGGTTGAAAGAGTTGGGCGCGATTAAATACTAACGAGTAACAATGGTCAAAATACAGGCAACAGGATTTCCTTATGTTACTTTGTAATGCAACACTTGTGACCTTGAATTTCTGACATGATACGAAAAACCCATATGAACTGAATACGAAATATGTGGGTTCGGTTATAACCACATTTAACTAAACAAATAGGTTTGGGTCACCTGACAGGTTATAATTTAACTACCATAGTAAGTATACCTTGAAGCAATCAACAATTGTGTCAGCATAATCATTCAATTTACATGTGTATGGGGTTGGGAGGGGAGTCAACAAAGTTTGATTTTTAGAATTTTGATTCAAAGCTGGTTGCTCTCTTGCTCAGTCCACCCGAAAAACTCATGGGAAGCGGGTGTTCTACGCGAACGTGGCACCCTCCATCTCTCCCTGCAACAATAACACCCAGCCTTGAAGAAGAGAGAGTTGAAAGAACTGAAGTTATTATGGAAGTTTTCTTTTGCCATTCATCTTCACATTCAGGATACACTGAAGATATAAGATGAAAGATCTAGTTTTGTTTATAAAAAATATCAATAGAGTATAGAGGAATAGCTAGACATTCATTAAAATACATCAAAAGTGAAAAACATACTAGGTGAAAACATACTTGTCACGTTCCCTGTTTAATCTATCCTTATCCAGTTTCCTAGTATATCACCCCTACTAGTCTTGAATCCGAAACACCTTGTATGTTTATTTAAAGTCAAAACACTTGACTTTCCACCACAATCCGTACCGGAAACTCAACCAAAAATGCTACAACCATCAGGCCCGTCAAAATCAAATAGGAAAAATAAAAAAGGTGTCGGATGCCAAGCCTGTAGAATAATCAGTCATGCAATGCACGCCGGCTGAGGAAATAGCTTTGAATCGTGCGTGGGTTGACATCTCTGAGGACCCTATAAAAATAATGTTCATTTTTTTTAACTTCTATAATTTGTTTATTCTTTTAAGAGGAATTGGATTTTAATAATCCATACTTTGCCTCATTGGCCGGCAATAATCTGTACTTAATAAATTCCCTACAACAGTCCCAACTTTCAATGTATTGGCCGACAGTGAACTTTTTTAACTTTCAAACTCTTTCAGTTTTGAAAATGGGTTAGTTTTCATTTAACAAAAGTTCATTGCCGGCCAATACTTTGAAAGTTGGGACTGTTGTGAGCAATTTCCTAAGTACAGATTATTGTTGGCCAATGAGGCAAAGTTTGGATTATTAAAATTCAGTTCCCCTTTTTTTAACTTTTATAAATATGTTACCGTATTTTGAATGTTTTTTTTTAATATGAAAAGCACAAAACGTTACCGACTTTTGGAAATGTGTTCGTGCATCCTTTTACCAATTAATGGGACAGGAAGCAAGCTAGAATCAAGATTCCATTTCCGGTAAATGGAGAAAAATGCGTCGAAAAGTCACAGCCTTTAGCGACATCTACAACAACCTAGCTCACAATCGTACTATTAAAGACATGTCTAGCGATATGGACGTGCTAATAGAGGCTCATATTCACTACAAACACAAGATAAGATTCGCATGTTAAGACTGGAGCAATATTGGCAAATCTTAATGACAAGCACCAAGTGGCATCTCATTCCAATGATGGATCCACGAGAAGCACGGCGGAAAAGATCGAAGATTACATAGTCTACCGTCCACCCATCCTCTCAAGCCGCATCGGGTACACATTCACATTTAAAGTTAGATAACTAGAACGACGAACATGAGTTGCAAGAAAAACAGACTCCCACCCGTGTTGACCCAGTTTTCCAATTGGGGCAAGATCGTTCAAAAAATAAAAACAAAGGTGTCGCTGGCGGGTCATCTTCATCCAACTTCGACATCAAAGGGCAAGTCAAGAGTCTCGATATGAATATCAAAAAATTGTTAGCCCTCAAGGAATGAAAAACCGACGCCTACGATTTCATGGTTATTGGAATAAACACTGACGGTATGTCGGATGTTGATAAACTTGTATTTGAAATAAAGGAAAAAGCAAAACCTGGCAACGCATCCTACACGAGATGGAGGGGGAGAACGATCTTAACTTATTGAAGTTAATAACCTGGGTTTGTGATAATTTGAAAAATACATATTTTTGTGACAAGTAAGATAAATCAAAAAAAATATGTGACTTCCACTTACTATTTCTAAGATTATCCAACCTTTCTGACTCTGGTTAGTAGCTCTATACTTTCACCCGCTTGAATACCTTATCTTGCTGTAAGTGAATTAAGGTACTTTACTTGTCTCGTTAGAGAAAGGCAGCGAAGTAGAAAGCGAAGCTGGAGCCTTAGCTGCCTTGTCAAAGGAAAGCAAAGGTTGAGCCAAGCTACTTGTTTACTCTGGGTCCCATCCGCCCTCGAACTAGTAGTTCGTAGTTCCCCGGGTAGGTGCTTAGCTTGTTAGGAACCGAAGACGAAGATGGGGAGCAGTTTTTCTGGTTTTTGTTTTTTTTTTTTTGGTTTTTAAGGATTTTAATCTTTATTGTATTTTTTTTAAGATTTTAAATTTTATTGTAGCTTTTTAAAATTTAATGCACTTTTTAATTTTATCTGTCTAATTTAATTAATATTAATAATATATTTAAACAAAGAAGTAATGGTTGAAAAATGATTGGGGTGCGGTTAAAACCAGTGATACCATGACATGATGCAATTAGAAAAGTAGAAGCTATGACGTGACAGGTAATTTATGACGTAAAGGTTAAAAATAATGAGACCATAACACATAGTCTAAAGGGGGGAGGGGTGCTCCACTGAAACATTTTCAACTTCACTGATTTACACCAATCCTACACTATCACATCACTTCACTGATTTACTTCACTGAAACAGTTTTTTGGAGGCAGCACTCCACTGATTCTTTACCCAACAATTAATTATTTAACACTCTATTATTATTATTATTATTATTACTATTATTACTATTATTATTATTATTATTATTATTATTATTATTATTATTATTATATAATTAGGCTTCCGATTTGAACAGTGTATTTAAAGTTGATGTGTTTTGTAAGCGAATAAGTATTATTCTTTGTGGAATTAATTCAGGTATTGTGTTATGGCATGGTGGTTGGGTTGAGTGTGTGTTTTGTAGAAGGCGCCGGTTCGAATCCTATACTGTCTGGCTGGTGTTTTTTTTTTAAAAAAAAAGCTTGAGAAGACACGTGGCTTTACAGTGGATTGCACACTTGTTTTCCACCTGGGTATGTTTTGTTATAACGTTTATTTGGATATAAAACAATTTGCATGCCATTCCTTAAAGCTTTTCTTACGGTTTCATCTTCATTACTCACGATCGCTCAAGCGGAAGGTAATCTAGCTTATTTTATAACAATCACATGATCAATGCGTCTTTTCTGTAGTCTTTTTAACGGGTGTTTTGTTGTTTCTCAAGTTATATAATTATCAAACATGTGTCAAAGTTGATTTATTTTTCAAATTTATTAGCCGTTAAATGTTGTGTGCTATGTTTTTGGGCAAATGGTGGTGTTTTATTTGCTTGCATGTGAGTTTGTAGTGAATTTTTAGTTTGTTTTTTGACGATTGGCTTGCATGTTATGGCTTTGGCTAAATGCTTGTGTTTTGTTTGTAAATTTGTTATGTTCTTTATGTTTGTTAATTTTGTAGTTGTTTGATGGTGTTTATGTTTGTTGAAGTTTTGTTAATTAGTTTTTAGGTATGTTTTTGCAAAGTATAGGTTTGGAATTCTCAGAATTTGTTGATGTTTTTATGATTGTTGTATAATGATCAGTTTACATTTGTTACAGGTTTTGCTGCTGATTTGGATTTTGCTGCTATTTATGTCGGTATGTTTTCAGATGTTAGTTTGTGTTGTTAGATAGGCGTTGATGTTTATGTTGTGTTTTGTTATAAGTTTTGAGTATGTTTATATTTGTTTGTTAATTGACACTATAAGCATTGTAAGATAGGAAGGTGTAAGCTGTTATACAAGCGTTTTATGATTTTACGCCAAAAATCAGAAGCGAACTGATTCTGGCAAGGCAGCGACGAATTCGCTAAGGTCGAAAGTTGGCTTTTGATTGAAGGAAAAAAAAAGGAATCATTAATACAGTTTAAGATGCTGATGTACATTGTGACGGGAAATATGGTGGTCGTTTCTGTGCTGCGTGAATGATGGTCGCTAACAATCAGCAGTGGCGTGTCTTGAATGGTGATGATATGTGGATATTGTTAAGAAAGTATAATTGTGGCTGCATAAATCATAGTCAGTGATGATGCGATGGCTGAATGGAATTAGGTGAAGTTAGGTGTTTTTGCTTGGTGGTTTTCTTTAGTGGAAATATGGAAGGTATAGGTGCGTCATAGTTGCTGGTATGCTGTTTTGGCAGACAACCAGCATCGGTATGTTTTGAGCGATTAGTGGTGATTTGTTTGGGTGTAGCAGCTTTTAACAGACAATCAGCAGTGATGCATTTTGAATGATTAGTGGTGACCCGTTTGGGTGTAAAATGAATTAGCACAGGTAGTTACCGTGCAGAGCCTGAATTGCCATTGAAAAATACAACGCCAAACCTCAATCTAACACTAAAATAGGGATAATGTTCACCCTGCCCTGCAGCTTTTTCCTTGAATCGCTCGGAAATCGTACCTAGCCTCTCGTCCATAACCTAGCCCGAAGCTCTCAAGTGATTGATTTCACACAAGTAGTAGGACCTTCTTTTATAATAGAGTTAGAATAGGCTCTAGAATAGTCGAATGAATGGTCAGTCTCGCTCTGCACGCTGCTGCTAGATGGGATAGGTTCACATGCTTGAGATAAGACAAATCTTTTTTAGGCATTAAATAGGCTGAGAGAAAAGTATCATTTTTACATAGAGTTTGTGAGGTTGGTGGTGATGCTGCAATAGTGTTAGGTTGGAGAGAGAGGTCAGAACATATGTATTGAGATATAAGACAGGCAGAAAGCAGGTAAGAGGTTGGAGCGGGCCAATACCTTCTTGTGTGGCTCCTGTAAAATTCGATGAATCAAAGTATGCAAATTCAGGCAATGAAATGTGAAAATAAGCAGGCCCATGTGCTTTAAGGTTTGATCCATACATAACCACGAATTGAGGGGATTGTAGAGTAATTGCCACTGTTAGGAAGATATGAGTTGAGTATCGATTTGTTCACAAGACGTGATTCATCGGCTCCATCAAGTTCAAGATTGTAATTCCTAAGGATTAGACTGAGACAGCGTGTGCTGCATTCCAGCGACATGATACATGACGCCTTCTCTTGATAAGGTTGATTGCTGATCATGGTTACCTAAAACAGCAGCCCATTGAATTTTTGATGCTATAGCAGGGGCAAAGGCGGCATTCTTGGATGTTGCTGCATGGCCTAGCTGGGACACGTATAGCGTTATAAAAGACAACTCCACACACGAAATGACCAAATCGCCCCCAAGAAGTCTGGTTTCTTAGAAGTCAATTATAGGAGTTTAGATTGTGATTGGCGAGGTTTTGCCGATTGTTTAGGAATAAGTGTTAAGAATGTCAATTAAGTGAATGTCCCTATGCATGTGTCATAATAACCTTATATATATTTCGTATATTGGGTATTTGATTACTATCTGTTTACTGTCAGTCTTCAAGGTCAAAGCGACGCCGGACTGATGTGGCGTCTACGTCTGGCGCAAATTTACCACCTTTAGAGACTGATGTTGCTTCGTCTTCAACATCAGAGTTGCCTGTCTCGCCACCAACTCGCCGACAGACATCGTACAGAAATAAAATGTTACGACGACGTCGGGGTGTTCAACCTGTTGCGTCGCATATCAATGTTGATGCAATTGAAGATGTAAATGCGTTAACGGCTTTTCCTTTCTATATTGATTTTGGTGATTGTACAGAGGTTTGTGAATTTTGCGGTGCGCTTTTTTGGTTGGAAGAGCGTCTAACAGGTTATCCTGTTAGTGCTCGACCACGGTATAATCGTTGTTGCCGGGGTGGAAAAGTTGAACTGCAATATCCTTCTGAGCCACCACAAGTATTAAAAGATCTTTTCTTAAATTCTGAGTTTATGTCTAACATAAGAGCCTATAATGCAATGTTTTCTATGACTTCATTTGGTGCAAAAGTGAATGAGGAAATAAACCAGGGTAGTGCACCGTATGTTTTTAAAGTGGTCGGGCAAGTGTCACATTGGCTTGGTTCTGTATGCCCCTTACCTGGTGATGCTCCGCGTTTTCTACAAATGTACATTTTTGATGGTGAAAACGAGGTAGCTAATCGTATTAGATTCTTCCAAAATTTGGATTCTTCTGGTTTAGTTTCTAATATAGTATCATCTTTGACACAAATGTTGGATGAGGTAAATGAATATGTACAACTTTTCCGTATGGCGAAGGATATGTGTGCGCATTCTGAGGTTCCAAACTTTCAAATCCGTCTTTACAATCGCGCCTCAGACAAACGTTATGATGTGCCGTCTGCAAATTGTTTGGGTGCTATTTTATGTGATACAGATCAGGTATCATCACAGTTTGATGTCATTATCAGAAGTAAAGACGGTATGCCACATAGGGTTAGTAAATTACACTCATCGTATATGCCATTACAATACCCTATTCTTTTCCCTCGTGCAGAACAAGGGTGGTCGCCAGATTTGCGCTTAAAAATCCCGGTTGCTAATATTGAGAACATTGACGCCTCTGTTACAGTTGATGCAGACATAGGTGAAATGCCAACAGTTACAACCACAACATCTGATGATTCAAAATTAACACCGATAATGTTCTATAGTTATCAAATACATGATCGCAAAGATGTATACACACATTTGCTTAGGGCAACCAGATTATTGCAACAATATTTGGTGGATGCTTACATATGTGTTGAGCATTGTCGGCTTGATTATTATAGGTTGCATCAAGATGAATTTCGTTGTGAATTTTTGCAAAGAGTGCATGATGCGATATCTAGAGGTGATAATGATGCTAATAGTATCGGGAAACGAGTTATTTTGCCTGCGTCTTTTACGGGTGGACCACGATATATGTATAAGCATTATCAAGATGCTTTGGCTATATGTCGCGTGCATGGTAATCCTCAGTATTTTATTACTTTCACATGTAATGTACGTTGGCCTGAAATCAAAAGGCATTTAGCCCGTGTTGGTGTTTCCAATGCGCAAGATCGTCCAGATATTATTGCAAGAGTGTTTCAACTGAAAGTGCGTGCTTTTATGAAACACCTACGAAAAGCCAAGCCATTTGGTGATGTAGCAGCAGGTATATGTTGTTTATATACCATTTTCATGTTTTGGATTATTTGAGGGTGTATATATGTACACAATCTTACATTGGTTTTGATATGGTCAGATTTGTACACTATTGAGTTCCAAAAAAGAGGCCTTCCACACTGTCACACGTTGCTTTGGGTGTCAAGTGCCTATGCTATACGTGATGCAAGCCAGGTGGATCAATATATTTCTGCTGTTATTCCAGATGTGTCTACTGATCCAGCTTTGCATAAGATTGTTACTGATTTTATGTTACATGGACCGTGTGGTTTAGCCCGTTTAAATTCGCCATGTATGAAAGATAAAGTTTGTAGCAAAAAGTTTCCAAAACCGTATGAAAATGTGACACGTTTTGACAGTGCTGGTTATGTACACTACAAGAGGCCTTCAGATGGCGTGCCTTTTCTTAAAAATGGTGTGCCACTTGACAATGGATTTGTCGTGCCGTATAATGCAAATTTGTTGTTGCATTTTGATGCACATATAAATGTTGAGTATTGTGGGTGGACAATGCTAATTAAATACTTATTTAAATACATTTCTAAAGGTGCAGACAGAATTCGATATGCAATATCTAAAGATATAGCACAATCAAATACTCAAGCAAACAGTAAACCAGAAGTTGTTGATGAAATTAGTAATTATGTGGAAGGTCGATTTATTTGTCCGCATGAGGCAATGTGGAGAATTTTTGGTTTTTACATTCATAGTAGAAATCCAGCTGTCCAGGTTTTGGCTGTACATCTTGAAGGAAAACAAAACCTGACTTTTAGGCAATCACAACGCCTTACTGATATTACATCAAATCCTAATGTTGGTAAAACGACACTTACAGAATGGTTTGCAAATAATATCAAACAGATGGCTAATAGTCAAACATCAGTGCCTGTGGGTGTTAATTTACGTTACATTGATTACCTAACAAAATTTCGTTGGGAAGCCTCATCAAAATCGTGGGAAATCCGAAAAAGCAAAAGGGAACCTGCAATAGGCAGGCTGGCATATGTACACCCAACAAGTGGGGAGTTATTTTATCTTCGGTTGTTACTAACTTACCAAAAAGGATGGTGTTCTTATGCGGATTTAAGAACTGTGTCCGGAGTTACTATGCCAACTTTTAGAGAAGCGTGTGAGGCTTTAGGTCTAATAGGAAATGACAGAGAATGGGAAACCGCTTTGACTGAGGCTGCAGCATGGGCCACATCTATAGAGTTAAGATCTTTATTTGTTTGCATGTTGCTTTTTTGTGATGTTTCTAATCCGCGTAAATTATGGGATTCTAATTGGAAATGCATGTCTGATGATATAAATCGTAATATCAGTCAGAGTATCACAGGTAATTTGAATGTAACGAATGATTCGGATTTACAACAATATGTGTTGCATGAGCTACAGCTATTATTAGATTCGAATTCTAATCCACGTACATTAACAGAATTTGGTCTTCCAAACCCAGACCCATCTGTTTTTTCAGCATTAGGTAATGCTTTGCTCTTGGAAGAAAAAAATTATGATAGGAATGCTCTTTGCATTGAATATGAAAATTTACATGCAACCTTGCATAGTGAGCAATTAGTTGTGTATGATGCTGTAATGAATGCAATTACAAACTCAACACAATTATTAGCATTTGTTTATGGCCATGGTGGTACTGGGAAAACGTATATATGGAAAACGCTAATTTCACGTTTGCGATCAACTGGTATGGTTGTTCTTGCCGTTGCAGCCTCAGGCATTGCATCTTTATTATTACCAGCAGGTCGTACAGCTCATTCAAGGTTTAAAATACCACTGGAACTAACTGAAGAATCTGTATGTCACATTAAAAAGAAAACAAATCTTGCAGAACTTCTTTTAGAAACCACGCTTATTATTTGGGATGAGGCACCCATGAGTGACCGTAAGTGTTTTGAATCGTTAGATAAAACTTTAAAAGATCTTACTGGAAATACCTTACAATTATTTGGCGGGAAATCAATATTATTAGGTGGTGATTTTAGGCAGACATTGCCAGTTAAGCCTAAATGCAGCAAAAGTGAGATTTTAGCCTCTTGCCTCCCTCGATCATACCTGTGGAAACATTTTGTTGTTTATACACTTAATGAGAACATGCGAATTAGAACAAATGAAGGTAGCATTTGTGACAAAGCAGAAATAGAGGCCTTTTCTAATTGGCTTTTAAGAATAGGAGATGGAAAAGAAGGTGTTGTTGTTGATGCTGAACATGCTGATATCAAACAAATTGAAATACCTGCAAATTTCTTACTTAAACAGTCTGAAAATAGCCTTTTAGAGCTAATTCATTTTATTTATGATATTGATTTGCTTACAAATCCCACACCTGCAAGAATATCTGAACGTGCTATTATTTGCCCAAAAAATGAAACCGTTAATGTCATAAATGAAATGGTACAAGAATTAACATTAGGAGAATGTGTTTCTTATTTAAGTACTGACTCCATGGTTCCGCATTCCAAAGATGGTGCTGAAACGGATGCAATGTACCCACCTGAGTATTTAAATGTACTTAACTTTCCTGGCATTCCAAACCATTGCTTAAATTTAAAACTAAATAATCCAATTATGTTGATGCGTAATATAGATCTCAAGAATGGTTTGTGTAACGGAACAAGACTATTAGTGTCTCAATTACTCCCGCGTGTGATTGAGGCACGAATTATTACTAGCACAGCAGTTGGAAATAGAGTTTATATAGCAAGAATTAATTTTGTGCATAATTCAAAGGACTTACCATTTGTTTTTACGCGTCGCCAATTTCCAATAAAATTGTGTTATGCTATGACAATTAATAAAAGCCAAGGTCAATCTTTGAAAAAGGTTGGATTGTATTTGCCACAACCAATTTTTGGACATGGTCAATTATATGTTGCCTTATCAAGAGCTACATCTCCAAATTCATTAAAAATACTCTTAGGTGGTAATGATACACAAGATAAAAAGACAACATTAAACATTGTGTACTCTGAATTGTTACATGAAATCAGTTCTCAACAGGTTGTGTGTTTTTTTTATTATATATGTTTTAATTATAAATATATGTTGTTACATATTACATTAAACTATATAACTAACTTCTTACTTTGTATTGAACAGGCTGATAATAATGGACTACAAAGGGGTGGCAGAACTGACTGCTAAACAGGCTACAACGCTAATTGAAATACGAGTTATTAAGAAATGGGTGCCAGCATTCCGTGATGAAGAAATTCATTATGTGTTTGTTGATTCTGAGGTAAAAATATTTATATTGACATTATAATATATATTATCATTACATGTATTAGGCTTGTGAATTCTTTTAGTATTAATACAATGTATGCACAGGGAATGGGAATTCAAGCCATGGCAAAAGGCAAAAACAAAAAGGCTGTTGAGCCTAAATTGAAGCCTGGATTGTGTTACCAAATTGAAAAGTATGCATGTGTAGAGCCAGATAACTACACCAATACCCTCACGCATTCATGTGTCATCTTTCTTGCACAATCAACTGCTATTACACCCATTCCAGATTGCACAGCCATACAAAATTACTTCTTTGACATCGCAACCCGTCGAAGAGCTGAAATAGCCGCACCTCATGAAGGCATTGTTGGTATATTATACTATTCTTATAATTCTAATTTGGTTTTCTCACTAAATACCACACTTATACAATTCTTAATAAAAAACACATTTTTCATAACAGATTACATCGGAATTTTGCGTGGAATGACAGACAAGATGACTTCCTCAAATCAGCCATACGTTGTGATGACATTAAGAGATTGCAGGTACAGGTTTTATAACTTTAATTTTCAAACATATGTTACAATATTTTATTCGTTTTTTTTTTTGAAATACAGCAATCAGGACGTTACAATCGCCATTTGGGAGGAAATGCTAAAATCAAAGGCGAGGTTCAACCGAGTTGAGTATGAAAAGGCTGCCCCACCTGTCATATTAGCGCTCACTGCACTGAAAAGCAGAGACTATTTTGGTTAGTGTTGTTGAATGCAAGAATCACATAATTTTCAAATATTATAACATATTAGTATTTCCATATTTGGTATCATAGTAATATTTCATATATCAATTTTCTTTTATATAGGTACTCTTCAGTTTCAAACCACAAATGCAACTTATATATATCGGGATCCTAAAACGCCAGAAACACAACAATTATTGGATATGTACGTCAAAACAGTATTTATGTTAACATTACCCATTACTTCCACAAAAAAAATTTATAACTGCCAGCTATATATGTTTACTTAGAACACGCATTCATGTGTGTTATTATAGGTATGCAAATGAAGGGCTTGAAAATCAACCGGCTGTGCAACCAATAGGACAACAAATTTCGATTGCAGGGCTCAAAAAATTGCCAGCAAATAGGCTGAGTGTAAGTTACAGTTTAAACAAATATGTTGTTTTTACCTTTGCTGTTACTAATATATTTATTTTTAATAGGGCGCAAGTTTTATATTAAGATGCACAATAGATCATATATCAGCAACAGTACCATGGTTTTACACCGCATGTGCCGAATGCAATGAGTTTGTCTTAGAAGTTGCTCCGCTTTGGTTTTGTTCCGAACATGCAAACGTGGCTGATGTTAAATACGTGTAAGTTTTCACTTTACAATCTAATTATGTAAATACATGTTATGTGCATGTGTTCACAACAAACATTTAGAATTTCTACTTGGTGTTAAATAACAAGAATTATAAACGAGTCTGATCAATAAGCTTGGCTTATAGCAAAAGTCAGAATGATATGATAGCCGCCCTTTTGCTGATGTAGTTCTGATTTAGCCATTTTTTTTCAAAACAAATCAGGTTGAAGTATGTTACTACCTCATTTGATGATGCTGTCTATACACACGCGTTTTTCTTAGCTTATGTCATCAGTTTACAATGATTAAAAAAACAAGACAGTCCAAGTTAACCAGTAGGCACACTGCTGAACACCTAAGGAAATAAAGTGTTTCAACGACTACACAATTAGTTATCTAGGCAAATTATACAATTTAGCGTGTAAACTCATTGGCAAATAAGCGCTCGCGCAAGTCAACACTAATGTGCTTACACAGGTAGGTGTCCACCTGAATCAAACGCGTAGGTGCTTAAACGCCTATTTATTTTTACTGCCATATTACATCAAGTGATAATTCTTTAGGCTTAAAATGTGATTTATGATTTTAACGTCTTATAAGGTGTTCATATACCAACAAAGCAATGTGCTTTTTTATTTTTTATTCAGGCGCCTCAAGTGTCGAACTTTTGTTTTTAAAAAAAACTGAAGACATATGTATCTACGCTCATGTGCACTTAACTTTAGCACCTAACGTGTCGGTGTTCAGGCGTTTAGGCGCTTAAGCGAATAAGTATTAAGGTGATTTTAGAAAATGTTTTTATTAACTCTTTTGGTTAAAATCAGGCGCGCATTAGCTGTTTATGATCATGTGTAGACAGCTGAGGGTTTGCGCGTTCAGGCGAGGGGGCGTATGCGTGCCTGTATACCTTTTCTTAGTCACGTTCAGTTCCGTTTTATTTGCTGCACAGCCAGTCTAATAAACGTGTCGGTCTTCAGGCGTTTAGTTTAAGCGAATAAGTATTAAGGTGCTTTTAGAAAATGTTTTTATTAAGACTTTTGGTTAAAATCAGGCGCGCATTAGCTGTTTATCATGATGTGTAGACAGCTGAACGTTTGCGTGTTCAGGCGGTTTTATTTGCTGTGCAGCCAGTCTAATAAACATGTCAATACTCAGGCTTGCTTAGGCGCGCAGAGGCCTAATTAATCAGGCACCTTTGCGCTTAAACTCCTATTTCTGTTTGCTGACATATTTCTATGTGTCTGCACTTGGTCGTGTCAACAAATTATGGACTTTTGCGACTAAATGCTTAAGTGAATAGGTGCTCATGTAGCTGAGGCATTATATTATAAACGTGTTTTAGTCAATAGTAAAAATGTAAGGATCTGTTTTGCCAGTCAGTGTTTGCTGAATGTTTTTAAAAAACGCGCACATTACATAACACTTTCAGTTGCAAATACCTGTGTGCTTTATAACTAATTATATGACACAAATGTTCAAACAGGTACCGAATTCAAGCAACGCTGTCTGACAACTCAGAAACGATTGAAACTACATTCTTCGACAGGACTGTCAGCCAGCTGTTAAATATGTCATGTGCCGAAATGATGCTGCAACCAAATAAAGAAACATTAGTGTACAGCATCATAGGCGAAGATTTAGAGCTCCAGGTGCAGGCAAACAGAGACAGAAAAGGAATCACACGTTGTACGGTAAGCAATGGCAGGTTCATTACTCCACGGGCTGAAATACCTTCACAAGACATGCCAACAGCAAGCACACCTGCACCAAAAACTCCAGCTGCAAAGAGTTCTTCTCCGCAAACTGTGCACTCTACTTCATCATCAGGTGCTGACAAACCAAGTACTATTGGTACAACCAAACGCAGTCTAATGCAGTCTGAAGGTATACTCTATGTGTGTATATTTAGTATTAATAACACCTTTCTTATTGAGCTTTGGTTTTGCAGCATTTCAGCATGCACCAGCAAGCAAAAAACCTGCGGGTGATCCAAAAGACTAAGTGCCAAACTCGCAGGTGGTGATTATGGTAATGATGATATTGGCAAAGTCGGCTCAATCAAGTTGCAAGTAAAAAAATTCTGATGTTGTGTTAACAAATCAGAAAGTTATGTAAGCATATTAGTGTGTTAACTTATTAGGACATTATGTAAACCTATTAGGATGTTACGTAAACTTCTTAACGTGTTATGTTTTGTCAACCTGTTAGGATTTATTGTCTTTGGTATCTAATCTATTCCACCCTAAGTTAAACAAACCAATTAAAATAACCTGCTTTAAACATCATTTGTTTTTTTATGTGGCTGCATAAAAATCTTACGAAGCTGTCATGTAGCGACATCACCCAATATGCGCTTACCTGAATAAATAGCATGCATATTTTGGGAATCTTTCTCAGAAGTTGCATATTGAAGAGTGGAGTCCGAGTATTGATCAGTCTCATTCGCAGAAAAGGGTTGAAGATACCGTACAGAATCCTCACGACAAAAACAACACCCGAAGAAAATTGTTTTAAAAAAATTAATTAGACACCACATAATATGCCCTCATACCCATTTAAGATCCTAGCCTAAACTTAACTTTACTGGAAAACAGTAGGTGAGAAAAAAGATTGCAAACTCTAAATGCCGACTATTTACATCATTAAACTAAAAAATCTGCCCGCGTAATTCGTTGTTGGATACCCATCAATGCACCTCTGCGCTTAGGCAAATAGGCGCCCAGGAAAATAGGCATTTATGCACCTAGGCATTTGGTTCGCCTACGAGCCTTTTTCCTTAGGCGAATATCAACTGCAACAGAACTTGGTGCAGTGAATACATTAGGGGTGAGCAAAATTAACCATAACCGACATAACCGAACCATAACCGACATAACCGAACCGATTTTTCCGATAACCAACATAACCAATGGTTATGGTTATGAAATTTCTATAACCGACCGAGCGGTTATGGTTATGGTTATGAAGCTTTGGTTAACCGATATAACCGAACCGAACCGAACTTGTATTGTTAAGTTTATGTAATAGATTTATGTTCTATATTAACTATATAGAGGTTTTTTTTTTACTGTAATAAAAGTATTTTATTAACAAAATGATATTGATGTAGTATTCTTTTTTTTATGATGAATTAAACTTGTAACTAAGGGGTTAAATATGTTTTTTTGTTAATATCTTAATAAAAATGATCCATATTGGTACTTTAACTACAAAGTGTAGTCTTGATTAACTTATAAATAATAACCCAGCTAAGTCTATCATTGTAGGTTCTGAGTTTTTAAGACCTGTGGGCTTTTAATTTTATAATTTAGCCGAAAGTTAGCTTTGGTTGATTTTTTTGGTTAATAACCGATATAACCATAACCGAACCATAACCGAATTCATAACCGATTAAACCATAACCGAAGTTTGGTTATGGTTATGGTTACGAAAATCCCATAACCGAAATAGTGGTTATGGTTATGGTTAATGGTAAAAACCGACCCAAACCGACCCATGCACACCCCTAGAATACATGTTCAGTAGACTTAATCAGATTTTTAAAAAAATTCTACATTATGAAGATAGTTAAAGTTTAAGGAACTCAAATATATTTATAATTTTATAAAGTTATCATTCAATACCCGTCTAGGCGCCTTTGCGCCAAAGCAAATAGGCGCCTACGCGCTTAGCCTAATCAGCGCCTAGGCGTTTCCAACACAGCTGCAATCTGGTTGGATGACAAGCAAATATGTGACCACTATATAAACGCCTGCACAACTCGAATCACAGACACGCTGATGTCAACATCAAACATTATAGACGCACAACAAAGCACATGATCCAACCAACTACTAATTACAATCTCAACTTTTAATCTAAACTTATAATATCAATAGATTCAACAGACGTTTCTCTCCTATCAATTCTGTCTTTCCTACGTCGCCATCAAACACCACCACACTGCCCACAATTTTGTCTGTTTTAAAAACTAGATATTGTGCATAATCACAACAGGCTACACATACATGATTACACCAGGCCAGGCAAGAAACCAACAAAACAATTAGACAATGAGATAAGATCATCCTTAGGGCGCTTAATATTCATTTGAAACCTTTAGCACCGAACCAAATAACCACACTAAAACCATTT
>JAUTDX010005812.1:0-23176 GCA_030844895.1 Ambrosia x helenae
AACGGAACCTGTTGTAGAGAATGTGGTTAAGAATACTGGTGGGGGAGTGGGGAGATCGTTTAGAGACACGTTACTAAATGTTGAACCTGAAGAGAGTATGAAGGTGTTAGAAGTGGTTGTTGACGATAGTTTTCAGGGGAGCAACTTAGGGTTGGGTTGTAGTATGGTTGGTAGAGTATTCGATCTTCAAAAGTTGGCTAATCTTAGGGTTTGGCTAAAATCGGTTGGGTACTCTAAGGTGGGGATAAGGTACATAGGAGGACTGTCAATTCTTTTGGAGTTTGGTTCAGAAGAATGATGGAAGGTTTCTCAAGTGATAAAGCAGTGTGGGAAGGGATGTTTATTAGTATGTACAAGTGGGAAGGACAAGTTCTTCCTAAGGAGCGGCTAGTGTGGTTGAAGATATTGGGTTTTACCTCTTTGTCTATATGACAAAGGTGTTCTGGACGATATTGGGAGTAAGTTTGGTGTGGTGGTTCAATCTGTGGAGTTTGACGAGGAGGTGAGGGACTTGTCGTCTGTGTTAGTGGGGGTGTTGAGTGATAACGAAGACATAATTAATGCCATTGTCACGTTGAAGTGGAGGACGGAGGTTTACCGGGTTCGAGTTGAGGAGGATGTGGGGGATTGGGAACCTGAATGTCTTGAGGACACTGATGACCAGCCACATGATGTTGCTAGTGAACATGTGGTTAATGCAGTGGAGATAGATGAAAGCAACACTAGAGGTCCGGAACAATTGGGTGAGAAAAACGTTGGGGATAGGACCGAAGATGTTAACGTTCAGAATGTGGAGGAGTGTGGGGATAGTAGGGTTCAGTTGAATATGGACACAAGGGAAGAGACTTTGCATGGGTCTTTTTCTAGAGCTCCAAAGAGGAAGGGATACAAAAAGAAAGCTAGATCGCATAAGTCACCGTCTTCGTCTGGTAAAGAACGTCCTAAGAAGAGAGCTCGAGATGATGTGGATATTTTTGACATAGATAGACTTATATTTGCGATGAATAGTGAGGAAGCGACTAGAGTACATTCTCAACCGGTGATAGACAAGTCAAGTGAGTTTGTGGCTTCAGATCTGAATGGTGTGGAGGTTGAAGTTCCTACAACAGTTGAGTTAGAAGCAATATTGATATTCGGATGGAGACGCATGAAACGGTGACTTTGGGTAAAGAACTTGGTGTGGAAGACTTTGAGAAGTTTGACGGGTCAGTGTCCAAGGCGATTCAAGAAGAAGGTTTTCAACTAGTGGACCAATGAATGTTATTTCATGGAACATTAGAGGACTGGGATCGGACGACAAAAGCACGTGGTGTAGAAAACTGAAGGTCGAGAACGAAGTTAACTTTATTTTGCTCCAAGAAACTCAGTTTGAGTCCTTGGAGAATGTAAAGATTAACCGTTATTGGGGTAACGATAACTTCGAGTTTGCTCATGTTGACTCAACGGGACGGTCTGGTGGTCTCTTATCGTTGTGGAACCCGAAGTTGTTTGTGAAAGAGCTGGTTATTTCTGAAAGATACTTATTGGTTGTCTCGGGCTACTTAAAAGAGGATAGCAGGAAGATTCATTTGATTAACGTCTATTGCCCTCAACGGCTTAGTGATAAACGACGGGTTTGGGAGAGGCTCAAGGCTCTCGTTCAGGATGATGGTAGTATGTGGATTGTGGGAGGGGATTTTAACAGTGTCAGGGATCGAGAGGAGAGAAGGAACTCGGCTTACAATGTGTTGGAGTCTAGAGAGTTTAACGATATGGTGGAAGAGGTGGGATTACACGAATTTAATCTCAAGGGCCGTAAGTTCACTTATATGGTGGGTAACAAGATGAGTCGGTTAGACAGGATTTTTGTCGATTGGACGTTTCTCAATGAGTGGCCTAATGCGGATTACCGGGTTTTGGATCGGAAAGGTTCGGATCACTTTCCTCTTCTCCTCAAAACTGTTTCCAGGAACTTCAGACCTAAACCTTTTAGGTTCTTTAATTCGTGGTTACATCGGGAAGGGTTTGATGATCTAGTTAAAGAGGTGCTGGCCAATGGGGTGTTCCAAGGTGATCCGATGGGTAGGTTGATGGCTAAATTCAAGCTCCTGAGGAATAAAATAAAGATGTGGATCCAGGTTAAATTGCGTGAAGAGTTAGAGGAGGCCGTCGTGTTGGCTAGTGAAATCAAAGCTTTAGAAGGTGTTTTGGAAGACGAAGAGTGGAGTCTAGAGGAGGCCAGGGCGAGATTAATTCGTTTGGAGTTTTTAAAGTCTAAAGATTTGAGGCAGAAGTCTAGAGTTCAGTGGGCGAAAGACGGGGATGAGAATTCCAGGTTTTTTCATGGGGCGATCAACACTAGGAAGGTGGCCAACGCTATTACGGGTTTGTCGGTTAATGGCGAGTGGGTGTCTAATCCAACGACGATAAAGAAAGAGGTATTGAGTTATTATCGGTCAAAGTTTGTGGAAGAGATGCCATTGAGGCCTAAGCTGTCATGTTTCGGCCTTAAGAAGATTAGTTCAGATGAAGCGGCTTTGTTAACTGCCGAGTTTTTGGAGAAAGAGATAAAGGACGCGGTCTTCCAATGTGGTAGTGACAAAGCCCCTGGCCCGGACGGGTTTAATTTCCGCTTTATAAAGAGGTATTGGGATATTTTTTCAGCGGATTTTGTAGCTATATTGCAACACTTTGCGGCTTCAGGTAGCATTAGTCAAGGTGCGGCCTCGTCATTTATTACTCTAGTGCCCAAAGTTAAGGATCCTACTAGCCTGGGGGAGTATAGACCTATAAACTTGATAGGGGTGGTGAGTAAAGTCATTTCTAAGGTTTTGGCTAATCGGTTGAAGCTGGTTATGGATAGTGTTATCAACGAAACTCAGTCTGCTTTTGTAGCTGGCCGGTATATTCTAGATAGTCCTTTGGTTATCAGCGAGATTATGTCGTGGTCAAAAAGAAGTGGGAAGGAGATCTTCATGTTTAAAATAGACTTTGCAAAAGCCTATGATAACGTGAACTGGGAATTCTTGATCTCGGTTATGAGACAAATGAATTTTCCAGAGGTTTGGTGTGGGTGGATTAGAGGCATTCTGGCCTCGGCTCGGTCCTCGGTCCTGGTTAATGGTTCTCCGACCTTTGAGTTCATTTGTGAGAAAGGTATTAGACAGGGTGATCCAATATCGCCGTTTTTGTTTATTATGGTTATGGAAGCTCTATCGGTATCATAAAGAAGGCGTGCAGTATTGGGTCTTTTCAGGGTGTGAAGCTTCCGAGGGATGGTCCGTTATTGTCTCATTTACTTTACGCAGATGATGCTATGGTGATGGAGGAATGGGCGGAGGGCAATTTTGTTTGTCTCAGACGGATGCTTCGCATTTTTCACTTGTGCTCTGGTTTACGTATTAATATAAATAAGTCTGTTCTATATGGGGTTGGTGTGGATAATGATGCTGTTGAAGGAAAAGCCCGTGGGCTAGGTTGTCGATCATGTACTATTCCTTTTTCTTACCTTGGTATATTGGTGGGCGCTAATATGTCTAGAATTAACAACTGGGATCCGGTTATAAAAGTGTTTAAGTCTAGACTTTCGGGGTGGAAGTCGAACACACTTTCGATAGGAGGTAGATTGACCCTCATAAGGTCGGTTTTACAAAGTCTTCCTTCGTATTATCTTTCTATGTTCAAAGCACCGGTAGGGGTGATAAATACTCTTGAAGGGCTGGTCAGAAAATTCTTATGGGGTGGTCATGGGGATGTGAATAAACTTCATTGGGTGGGCTGGGATAAAGTCACGAGATCGATTAAAAATGGAGGTTTGGGTATCCGGAAGTTAGAAGATTGTAACAATGGGTTCTTGGTTAAGTGGTTGTGGAGATATAAACAAGAAGATTCGGCTCTATGGAGAAGGGTAGTTGATTCTATCCATGGGTCGAATAGGAGATGAGAAGTGTATCCGCATTCCGCTAGGTTTACTGGGACGTGGACAAAGATAGTTAAAAGCGGTTATCTTTTAAAAGTGGGAGGTGTTAGTAGTATTAACTTGATCAGGGGCAAGCTAGGGAATGGGGCGGCTTTAAGGTTTTGGATAGACCCTTGGGTCTCTCGGGACCTGTTAAAAAAGCTATTCCCAGATTTATTTTGGTTAGAGCTTCACAAAGATTGTACGGTGGGAGTTAGAGTGGTGGTTTCGGGTCTTGTACAAGAGTTGAGTTGGAATCGGAAGAGAGTTCCTATGTCAAATGAGGAAGTTTTCCAGCTGCAGGAGTGCGTGAGACTATTGGAAGGGATTCAGGTGCAAAACGTGAGGGACGAGTGGTTCTGGGATGTAGATGGCTCGGATGGTTTTTCGGTTTCTAATGTCAAAGCTTGGATTGATAGTGGCAGGCCAACTTTACTTCATCCGGGTTATAAATGGTGTAAGTGGATCCCAATTAAGTGCAATGTTTTTATGTGGCGAATGCTTATGGATAGGATCCCTACGAAAGTCGCTCTTGCTAGGCGAAACATCAACTGTGGAGATGGATTATGTAACTTTTGTGAGGAGTCCTTGGAGTCGCTTGATCATCTGTTTACAGCGTGCTTGGTGTCTACGGGAGTATGGAATGCGATAGCCTCTTGGGTTGGTCTCCCTCTTTTTTATTTCTTCTCTGCAGCGGACATTATGCAGGTGGAGGCCTCGTCTTCATGGCCTAAGGAGAAGAAGGTTGCGCTCTACGGTGTGTTGGGAGTCTCTTGTTGGAGGATATGGAGAGCAAGGAACGAGAAAATATTCAACAACGAAAGGCGAACCGTTTCCGATATCGTGGCGGATATTAAAGCTATGAGCTTCTTATGGTTTTCGAGTCGGTACAAAAAGGGTATTGTGGGTTCGACGGATTGGAAACGTTTTTTCTTTTGATGTAATGTAACTCTTTTGGTTTGTGTTGGGGGTCCCCGCCTTGGGGATTTCCCTCCAGTTTTTTGGTTCAATGATATTCGCCTTTCAAAAAAAACCAAGTTTCTCAAATCTACTTTACTAAAGTCATTCAATTTATTTATTAATCTAAAGGCATTCAACTTTCATTTAAACCTGGTTAGCATATAAATTATCAAGGTATATAACAAAAAAAATTATAATGCTTTTGTGGATTATTAATAGTTTAATACATTGTGTTTTTAAGGTTACAAAACATACAATTAGATTTGGACAGGCTCAAAACTCAAAACACATTATTGGGCCTAACCCTAAAATAGTAAAAAAGACTATAACTTTGCTATATATATATTTTGCATGAAAGACCAATGTTTCATCAACATGCACCAAACCCTAGTTATGTTTTCTCGAAGGCATCCATCGATGGAATACTTGTTACCAGAAAGTGTGATGTTGGACATTTTATTAAGGCTTCCAATCAAAACAATCACGTACTGCAAATGCGTGTGCAAAAAGTGGCGTGATCTTGTCTCCGATCCTTACTTTGTTCATCTTCATCTCTTGAGATCACCCGAAGCCTGATCATCGATAATTTCATGAATTGGCCCGTAACTTTAGATTGGGCAGAGATCGAACAAGACATTGTTCCTATCAAGAGGGTCAATTTTCATCGCTGTGCGGATGATATTATACGTCAAGTGGGCTCAGTAAATGGTTTGGTCTGCTTTAGTAACCAAGATGATAACATGATCAACATATGCAATCCGGTATTGGAAGAATATATGACCCTCCACACTATACCACGAGCGAAGCTTGTGACATTAAGTTATGGTTTCGGAGTTTCAATGGTAGGGGAATACAAAGTGGTAGCGATTTGCAATAGGATAATATCTTTGAACCCATATGAAGAGTTGAGGTTTCCTCGGTCGAAATTATGGTTTACACCCTTGGCACGGGTCAATGGAGAAGTTTGGGACAAACCCCTAATTGCTTCTTTGACTACGACTTAATAAGCTATAAAAGTGTATTTGTGAATAGTCATGTGTATTGGCTTGGTTATGAACAAATTTACGATTTTGATTTGACTAAAGAGACATTTGAGTTTTCTCCATCCCCTTCGGCTCCACCCGAATCAAACCAAATGTTGGTGTTTGTTAGGATTCGAGGTTTGGGTAATGAAGGAGGAATCTTGGTATAAAGCGATAACCATCGAAAAAAATATAAGCCCTAGTATTCTTGAATCGCGACCCTTGTGTCTCATAGATGGTTTAAAAGGTACTAGTATTTTGATGGCCTGTGATCAAGAACCACAATATAGGCAGCTGGTGGCATATTGTCTGAAGACGAATACGTTTCGAAACCTAAATTTGAAGTGCTACTTCCCCCTTTGGATAATGACTTATCGCCCTAGCGTTGTTAAACTCGGCAACTTTGGATCAGAGAGATTTTATGCTTGTAACCAATGTTTTAATTAAAAACTTATTTAAACCGGCCGATACAACCGGTTGAACATCGCTCAGTACGACGAGTTAAACCGTTTATGAGCTAGTTTTGTGAGTTTCTGTTAAGACAAACATTAACTACATTTTTTATTTGGCTTTTGCTTTTGCTTTGATTTATTCCCCTATTCGCCTCAGCCTATAGTTACATTCCATAAATATAGTGTGATCGATTATATTGTGTTAATTACATAATTATTGAATTGATTTTTTTATACATTGTTTAATACAAACAAAAGGTGCGCGGGTCAACAAATTAAAACCCGACTCGATCGAAAACATTTAGCAAGCAATAGAAAGTCTTAAATATTCACAAGATTTTCTTATTTCGACCACGATCATTATTATTATTTTTTTTTGTATCAAACCTGTGTGTGGATTAGAGGATATTGCTTTGGTTATGTGCAGTGGGCTGACATAGCATAGTCTCTCACGGGTAGTCCGCATTGCCTCTCAACTTTTCATTTTTAGTGCAAAATTTATTTTTTTTCTTCTTCGTTTTATGTGTCGGGCTATTTTAGTACAATTTTTTTAGCACGCGTTACCCCTAATTTTTCTTCTAGATCTGCCTCTTGTGGTTGATTATTGAATGTCACGAGTTCACAAATAAACCCAGATAGTTGGAAACTTTGTGGATCAATAGATTGATAAACAATGTGCTTGCTTGGTTATTGAATGATCGTTTAGTTGCTTTAAATACTTAAAAATCACTAGGAAGTGCAGTGTTGATAAGGGTTACACATACCACGTACGTTGCTTTAGGAAACGATTCACTACGAAACCCAATGCACAAAATTCATCAAATTATAGAGGTGAAATATTATAATTATTAATATTAATGCGAAAATCACGAAAATGGATATTGACTTTCTCCTTTTATGAAAATAGATGTTTGAAGCGTCTAAAAAAGACGTCTCACTGAAAACCATGCAACGAAATGTCTAAATTTACGGCCTCAAGTTAAGACGTCTCAAAGATTCTTTAGCTTCTTTAGACTTTTCAACTTTTTTTTCCGGCTCATCTTTTAAACGTGTATAACTTTTTCGTACGATAACATTTTTTTATTATCTTATTTGGTATATATTTTTAAGTGGTATCGTATGAAAAAGTTATGTCCGTTTAAAAATATGAGGTGGAAAAAAGGTTGAAAAGTCTATAAAAGCCGAAGAGTCGTTAAGACGTCTTAGCTTGAAGCTCTTAAATTTAGACGTTTCGGACTTGAAGCCCCTGACTTTAGACGTCTCATGTGTCAACTGATGACTGGCTCCCTAAATTTATATATTTCGTTGCATGAGTTTAAGTGAAGCGTCTATATTTAGACGCTTCAGATGTCTATGTTGTAAAAGGGAAAAGTCAAAGTTCATTATCGTGATTTTCTCTTTATTAGTATAAGAGTAAATTCCTTTTTGAGTCCCTGAGTTTTCTTGATTTTAACTACTTGAGTCCAACATTTTCATTTTTAACATTCTGAGTGCATAAGTTTTAATTTTGTTATGGTTTGAGTCCAATTTTCTAACGACGTTAATCAAGTCAGTTAAGTAGAGGGGTATTTCAGTCATTTAACACCTAGGTACAACTTTCTAATGCATAATGTATAAGGAACAAGTCTTTAATGCATGAAGTTTTTAATAATATATAAATAAGTATATATATACACACACACATAAAGCAAGCTTTCTCTCTCTCTCTCTCTCTCTCTCCCTCTCTCTCTCACACACACACACACACACACACAAACACACCTGCCTCACCACCACAATCCACCCCCACCGCACCTCCACCTCCGAACCACCCTCACCACCACTACAAACCTCACACCTCCACCTTCAAACCACCACCACCACCACTGCACCTCCACCACCGCTGCATCTCCACCTTCAAACCACCACCACCGCTGCATCTCCACCACCACTGCACCACCACCACCGCTGCACCTCCACCACCGCTGCACCCCCACCACCACTGCACAACCATTCATCCCAGATCTAGGGTTTTACCTTGGTTTCAATCGAAGAAGAAGGTGTCACCGCCGCTGGACAAACATTCATCCCAGATCTGTTTCTCGTCTCCGTCACCTGAGAAAATCCGGCCGACCTCCTCCTTCTCCTTCACTTCTGCTTTCTCTCTCTAGCTTTCTCTCTCTATCTTCGCGTCTCTCTCTCTCTCTCTAAATGGGAGGGTTGGGAACTGGTTAGGTGGTTGTGTTCGAGTGGTGGTTGTGTTCGGGTGGTGGTTAGGTCTAGTCGGGTTATGGTCAGGTCTGGGTTCGGGTGGTGGTTACTGGTTCGGGTTATGGTGGTGGTCAGGTCTAGGTTAGGTGGTTACTGGTTCGGGTTATGGTCAGGTCTGGGTTAGGTGGTTACTGGCTCGAGTGGTGGTCAGGTCTGGGTTCGGGTGGTGGTTAGGTCTGGTCGTTGGTGGCTCGTCTGGGTGGTGGTGGTGGTTGCTAAAGATGTATGGTGGTGGTGGATTTGGTATTTAGAGAGAGAGATAGAGAGAAGAAAGAGAGAGAAGTGAGAGAGAGAAAGTTGAGATCTGTGTGTGTATATATTTAATATTATAATATAATAAAGGATAATATTTAATAATTATTTATTTTTAATGGTAGGGGTATTTTGGTCATTTCATAAATATTAACAGAAAAAATCTAACAGAGTTAGAAAATTGGACTCAAACCATAACAAAATTAAAACTTAGGCACTCAGAATGTTAAAAATGAAAATGTTGGACTCAAGTAGTTAAAATCAAGAAAACTCAGGGACTCAAAAAGGAATTTACTCTTAGTATAATGTACTCGGCTTGAAACATAAAATAGTAGACTATGATTGTTGTTTTATGAAATACCTTAAAGCATCACATTGGAGTCTTCATCTCCGAGTTTTACATATATTTTTTTCTGTTTTTCGCCATTATAATCCTCTCATCTCCACGTAATATATTTATAATCTTTGTGTTATCATGATTAAAAAATGGTTACACAAAAAGCGAATTAACACAATGAATCCTTAGTTTACTACACTAACTCGTGCAATATCTTTTGCTTGTTACTGCACCAACCCGTTTAGGTTCAGTGTTCAAAGTCCGGACATGAACTCAACTAGTTAAAATTTTGAGCCCTCTATTACGCAACTACTAGGGTCAAAATGGTTGAAACTTGAAAGTACCATATAAGACATCCTAAATTGTTTTATTCCAAAATTTTCAGATAATCACAACAATAATATTATAATATTATTTACATGCATAAAGGGTTACAACAATATGAAAATGGTATTGTTATCACCTTATTTATTTAAAATGAATCCTTGGAGTTCTTGAATATTAAACATGAGTCGATGAACTTATGTGCTGAATTGAAGAATTTGGAATTGTGTTTAGCCAAAGTGACCACATTGATGTGTTTTGAACAAAGGTTTAACACGTTAACTTTAGCAGTCAAGTTATATTTATGGAAAAAAAAAACATATTTTAGTAAATTATATCCATAAATAGCCAATTGGTTAAAAGCTAATTGTGATTAATGTGCAAATGAGTTGTTAAGGACTAACGTTACCAAAATGTTGAATAAAATTACGTCTTTTGAAATGGTGAATTTTCAAATGTTCAATCTTGTGGTGCACAAAAAAGTAGTTTAGAAGTACAATTAGAAAGTGTGTCAGCTGTCGTTCTAAAAATATAGATATAATAAACATACATAACCAAGTACATCAAAATAGACATGTTGACTCACTCTTTAACAAAATAGACATTGACTTTTAAACGTTTGTTAAAGCAGAAAATTTAGGAGCTAAGCCAGCAAGGTTGTGGGTTTAGTTGGCAAACTTAAGACACTAAGCCGGCAAAAGCTACCGGTTAAGCATTGCCGTCAGTCAATGTCTATTTTGATAATTTTAACATGCGGTCAACCTGTCTATTTTGATAATTAAAAGTTTTTGTCATTAATATAGTTCACGCTATTATTTTGATCGTTGGACTTGCATCGGGTTTGAATTCCATATAACCATGAAACCAAGGCTTCGATCTATTATCTCGAATGGTTCCCTTCTCTTCCAACAAAACAGCAAAATAACCCAGTTGGGTAAATCGGGTCGGGTCGAAGACGCCTACAAGCTGTTCGACCAAATGCCCCAACGAAACACTGTCACATTCAACTCCATGATCTCTGTATACTCCAAAAACAGAAGGATTAATGATGCACTGAACCTGTTTAATAAAATGCCTCAACGAAATCTTGTTTCTTGGAACACCATGATTGCAGGATGCTTGCATAATCACAGAGTTGATATTGCACGCCAACTGTTTGATGAAATGCCTCAAAGAGATGTTTTTACTTGGACTTTGATGATTACTTGCTATACACGTAATGGGGAGTTTGAAAAGGCTAGAAAGTTGCTTACTTTGATGCCGGATCAGGATAAGATGAACCCGGCTTGTTGGAATGCGATGGTTTCGGGGTACTTAAGTTATGGAAGAGTTGTGGAGGCTAGGAAGGTGTTTGATGGAATGAATGTGAAAGATTTGGTTTCTTGGAATACAATGCTTGGAGGGTATACTCAGAGTGGTGAGATGGGTTTGGGTTTGAAGTTTTTTGAGGAGATGCCGGTTAAGGATACGGTTTCTTGGAACTTAATGGTGGATGGGTATGTTGAGGTTGGTGATTTGGATACTGCTTGGTGTTTTTTTAAGAGGATACCGCAGCCGAATGTTGTTTCTTGGGTGACAATCTTGTCTGGGCTTGGTAAAAGTGGTCGGGTTATGGAGGCTAGGAGAGTTTTTGATGAGATGCCGGTTAAGAACGTGGTGTCGTGGAATGCGATGATAGCAGCTTATGTTCAAAACTTGCAGGTTGATGAAGCTTTGAGTTTATTTGACGAAATGCCGGAAAGAAATGCAGTGTCGTGGACCACCATGATCAATGGATATGTTCGTGTCGGTAAGCTTGAGGAAGCGAGCCGTTTACTTGATCAAATGCCGTACAAGAATGTTGGGGCGCAAACAGCAATGATCTCGGGGTTTGCTCAGAACAAACGGATTCACGAGGCTCGTGAAATTTTTGATCGTGTAATCAATCGAGATACGGTTTGTTGGAACACAATGATTGCAGGATATGCTCAGAACGGAATCATGGATGAAGCGCTTGATCTTTTTAACCAGATGGTGCGAAAAGACATAGTTTCGTGGAATATTATGATTGCGGGTTATGCTCAAGTGGGTCAAATGGATAAAGCAGTTGCTTTATTTGAAAAAACAAAACCGAAGAACATAGTTTCCTGGAATTCGTTGATTTCGGGCTTTACCCAAAACGGGTTGTACCCTGATGCATTCAAGTATTTCATTTCAATGATACAAACTGGTAATAAGCCCGATGAATCTACATACGCATCCGTTTTAAGCTCATGTGCAAATCTAGCAACTTTACAACTTGGAACACAAGTTCATGTGCTAGTTGTAAAGACAGGTTATGAGCAAGACATATTTGTTACGAATTCTTTGATCACTTTGTATGCCAAATGTGGTAAAATGTCGAGTGCTAAACAGATATTTTCTCATACCCCACGTGTTGATGTTGTGTCGTGGAATTCTTTGATTGATGGATATGCTCTAAATGGAAATGGGATCGAGGCAGTGAGGCTGTTGGATGATATGCAGGATGCAGGGGTGAGCCCAGATGAGGTCACATTCGTTGCGATTCTATCTGCATGTAGCCATGCTGGCTTGATCGATCAAGGGTTCCAGTTATTTGAATCAATGAGTCAAAAGTACTTGATCCAGCCGTTGACAGAGCATTATGCGTGTATGGTTGACTTGCTTGCAAGAGCAGGGAGGCTAGAAGCCGCCTTTCAAATGGTGAAAGAGATGGATACTGACTGTAATGCAGGTATATGGGGCGCTTTACTTGATGCGTGCCGTGCACGTAAGGACTTGAAAATGGCTAAATTTGTTGCTGAAAAGCTTTTGGAGATTGAACCTGAAAAGGGTTCTAATTATGTGATGTTATCGAACATGAATGCGGAAATGGGGTGGTGGGAGGTGGTGGAGGAAGTTAGGGGTTCGTTGAAAGAGCGGCGGGCAGTGAAGCAGCCTGGATGTAGTTGGATTGAAGTTCAAAACCAAGTTCATGCTTTTGTATCCGGTGATAAGTGTTGGCTTGAAAACATGATTTTTCGCGGTCATTTGAGGGTACTGATGGCTCACATTAGCAACACGGATGAAACCCTCGTTAATGCTTTATAATGTAGTGTCAACAAGGGTTTCATCCGCTTCATCCTTGTGGATGTCATGGCGGTGCTCGTGGGACCACCTTCACCGAAGGTGGCAATCACATGAACCGCCGCCACAAGAAGCTCACGACCACCACCAATTGGCTACAGAGGAGGATCATGGTGGGTGTGATCGAATTGGAAGCATTAAAAGATGGTGGTAAATGTGTCACATACAAACTTACACATGTACATCAACATGCAACTAACAGCGTTAGTAATTGGACTAACTGGGACCACTGGTGGCCAATATGTCGAAAGTTGGAACCGCTAGTTATTATTTTCGTAGTTGACACTGTTGTTGGCCAATAGTCAACAATTGAAATTATTTATTTCCATTACTCCTAGTTTTTATCAGTATACGTTATTATCCTCAATGGATCATAGTTTGCATTAATAAAATCCAACTTGCGGGGAAATATTATGTTTTTTCCTTTTATTTATATTTAATATCTTCTATGTTTTATTTGAATTAACTCATGCAATCATTAAAACAGTATGCAGATCCACCATACAATCGATTGTGAATCATAAATTCAAAAGGGAGTTTCCTTCCTACTATAAATCAACCATCTTTATTTCTTCAAAACTCACAGTTACTAAAAAGAAAAATCTAGAGCAAGCCGTAACGGGAGCTGCAAAAATTCCACAGTTTCTATCGTAAAAATTCCACAGTTTTCAGTCAATTCCTGTTTCGTCAACATAAGTTTCTCATTGCCACCAGGATGATGATTAGTCAGCTACCAGTATCCCATCAGGGTACAAAAACTGAGTCGACTCAACCAGACCGTGCACTCAGGTTGTCACCTTCTTCCTCACAATTCTCTTTCTGCGGGCCTTGGGTGGTGGTGATTGTGATCCTCCCTCTGTGGTAGTTTGACTTTGGTCCTGCTTAAACCCGAGGAGCCCGAGCCCTGAAGTTACAGGGTTCTTGGATATGAACCATTTTGGAGAAGATGTGCTGTCGGTTTCAGATGGTCGATTGTATGCTTGTTTCAGTAAGTCATCTGAGTGGGCTAATGGGTCCACCTCTACCCCAAGCCAGGCTAACCTTGATGTCTCTCCTAATTGTGCATTCATGATTCTGTATATAGAAAGCATTTACCATTAAGAAATATTTTTTTTTTAAAACAAGCGAGTGAAAAAACAGTATTCTGTAAATTTAGATGATTTTAGTATAATATAGATTTATCAAAATAAATGACATACCTCAAGGCTGTGCTGAAGGCCAAACCCACCCCAATAACATCAAATTGAGTGACCATAGCTCTATCAAATCCGCACAGAAGCTGATAACGTAAATTGGCGTAGATTCCAAGAAACGCTCCATACCCAAGTGCATTGGTACTCACAGACGGAATTGTCACAGATAATCTGATGAACAGGTTTACGTTTATCACAAGTAAAAAGTCAGAATATACGACTAAATTAAAAAGCCAGGGGCACAAATCAAGTTTGACATATAAAGGATTAATGGCTGAGCTATCTTGTATTCTTGTGTAATTTAGAGGTGACCATTTTGACCCATTTTTTTTTCTGAACGGGTCGATTTGGGTCCAGTGGTATCTCTAGCAGACATCAAAAATGTAAAATAAAAAATATATGTATAGCTAAAAGGAAACCACGTCAAACAAGCTGAAAGGAGCCCAAAATGTATTTCTAATGCCTAAAGCCTCTTAAATTGTTTATATTCAGAAAAAAACACATGATTATTTAACTATGAATTGTTTTTGAAAATTGAACTTTTTACCAAACATGATCCTTTGCCCAACCCGACCATATTGACCTGCCTGTGTTGCACATAAGGAAAGAACAAATGATCTACTGCTTACCTTCCCTCTTTTTTCCGGGCAACAAGGTTTGTTAGGGCACCTTGTGCTGCTCCTGCGGTTAGACCCACCATACACAACTCTGCAGCCTTGTAAAAGAAGGATTGTATTCTTTTTTGCATGTCAAATTCCCTCATCGGGTAGCTTTTTTCAAAAACATTATTTGGAAGTTTTTGCAACGTATTTTGCAGATCAAAGCGAAAAGTATTTCCATATGAACGGCAAGGAGCTAGGGACCAAACAACAGCAGCATTGCATGCTGTTACAGTAAGCACATTAATCAGAGCAAGATCCCATTCCTCCTTGATCCTATAACATAAAAAGGTAAAATTAACAAATTAAATTATGTCATAGTGAGATTCTAAAGTATTAATTTTCATACACGTGAATATAGTACCTTTCTTTACGGTTTTTAACCTCCCATAAAACTGAGGAACCAATTGTAGCGGCCTGCTCTAAGAGAAACCGATATAAAAATGCAGGATCTGCAATCATCCTGATTAAATGAACATGAATCAGGTTAGATTGTAACTAGTTATGTTTATAGACGTAACATAAATGTTAAAAAAAAACAATAATATGCATATTATCAAATTTTGCCTGAAGTTATCATCTTTCAAATGCAAATTATCTAAATAACCTTTTATCCAGTCTTCTAAATTTTTTTTTTGTGATTATTATTAAACTTGTTCTTATGTTACGTTTAAATGTATAAATATGTAGAGATTTAGAGGACAAAGAATATATAAAATATAAAAAGAAATTGAAAGAAATTTAAAGGGGCACTTTTAAAAAAATACCTGCCAATGAATCCCCTAGACAACCCTTGAGGAAGCGAACGTGATATGAACCTTGCAGTTGTTGGCCTTGCATTCATTGCTATATATTTTACCAGCTGAGCCGAGCTAACCAAACCCTAATCACCATCGCATATTTGAGAAATGATTCCATCTACATTTTAATAATAGAGGTGGCAGTGTGGACCCATTTACTTACAAATGGGTTGATTTGGGTTTTTTTTTTAATCTCAAACAAGTCAATAGGGTGAATCCAAAAAAAAGCTAATGCAAACTACTTAAATCGTTTTATTAAGAAGTTAGATTTTACTGTAACCATCTCGAAAACAGTATTAATTATAAAAGATACTAAAAATGAACACAAGTTATTGCCGGTCAACCCGATTGACCTGTTACCCAACTTGTCCAGCCCACCAACTGATTCCACATCTATTGTAACATTAGCTAAAAAATCATTTACCATTTCATAGGCTTGCCGGAGTCCAGATGGCAAATCCATCATTGTCTTCTGCCACTCATTCAATACAGCCTCAAGAAATTTCCGATCAAATAACTGGCAAAATGTACAAAAAAACATTATTTTTCACCATGTACCAGGTAAATATGATATGTAATCATGTAAGTTAAACCCATGTAGCTAACAAAGAAGAAATCAAAATATCAAATATTTAAATAACAACCTCTGGGAAAATAATCCGCCTCCTGAAGAGTCCACCGTCATCACCCTCATCACCATCATCAAACTCATCAAAGTAATCATCGTCATCACCATCATCATCGCCTCCATCACCGCCACCAAAATTTATGCTCTTTCCGATATTGCCGCCACCTCCTCCAATTGCCAGCTGTAAAAAACAAAGACATCACTTTTGCCCATGTATCATGAAGCACGTGATAAACGATACTGCATAGGTACCAAATATGCAATGTCTGACTGAGCAGGCATATCAAGAAACTGTTGACTAATATTAGTCAAATATATAAGATACCCTCCCAAGAGAAATGTTGTGTCTATTTTGAAACATTACATTAAGAGAATCATTGCAACCAGTTGGAGAAAAAAACCATTTCTTGACATTTGTATGATGGTGTCACCAATAATCAATAAGCAACAATCCCAAATAAGTCGCTTAACATTTTCTAAGACTTCACTAGGGCCCCTCATCTAGAGGTTAACAAGATACATCCTCAACTTAGAGCTAAAAGCAAATGTGGCTCCTCTTTTAGATGATATCTGTCAAGTTCTGATAAAACTAAAAATTTCTAATTAGTCCCTATTTGTGAAAATAGAATAAAAAAGTGGTTGAGCTTCAAAAAGCTAAAAGTTATATCACTAAACTTGAGAAATAACCATGTCAGTGGTAGTCCCTGAACTTACAGAATATATGAGTTACACAAATATTTATAAATTTCTAAGTTCTGACTAGATCTAATAATTTTTGAAACGTGTTGAAATTGGAAAATGTCCTTGTACCTCTAGAATTTGCAAAACACCGTAAAAGCCCGTTACCAAAGAACTCACAATACCCCACCAATGCCCCCCTACTAACCAATGGAATTAGGTAAAACGCATCTTGCATTAGGCAGATGGCCTTCAAGGAGTGCAAGTTAGACTCAAAGTAACCACTTTTCTAGATAATGTCCTTGTACCAATGAACATCAAGAGACAAGAAGGCTACCAATTACACCATTTACTACCTAGTACCTACCCACAATACTTAACTTAAAATCCCCTCAATACCACAACTCCACAAGACATCCAAATTTCAATTCTAATTCACTCTCTACAATCTATGTAGTTATAGTGGTCCAAAATCATACATCGGACAAGGGCCGATATTTGAGACATAGGCTATCGCGGTGGGAAATCGTTAATTTTAACATCATGCAGAATATATACACACACATATATAAAACGTAAAACATGTATAATATTAATAGTGATATCCAAAATCAAATCTCAAAAGTGTCGATATTTGAAACATGATCTAATAACGGTCAAAAAGTGGTCCGCTACTTTAGACTGCTATTTGACACCGCTATTTTGGAAGAGCCTGACAACTGGATTAACCGCTACCCCACCGCTATTGACTGCTTAGTCTACAGACTACAATACCTTGGTTTTATCATCTATGCAAGGTTTCTCACTCATCTCCATGTTCATTAATAACAATCAAATTGTCATACACTATGAATCACTAAACGTGCTTGTAACCTAGCAGTATCAATGTGTGTAGATAACCCGATAAGGCGGCCCTCACATGAGATTGAGGGTTCCCGTCCCATCATGGGCGAATCTTTTAAGGGGCGGGGAGGGGCGGCCGACCCCCTGAATTTTCGCTAAGAAGTTCCGATTATATAGTATTCGTATAGAAATTTTTTGGTATATAAGGTTTCGACCCCCGAAACTGGTTTTCGACCCCCCGAAACTAGTGACTTCCGACTCCCCGAAGGTTCGGGTCAAGATTCGCCACTGCGTAACAAAGGCGTTCCGTTGATTTACAAATACAAAATTGTCAAATAAGCATCTAACCAAAATCAACACAATTACTCATACTTAGGGTTCCTAATTAGGGTCCAAATCAGCTCTATACTCAGTTCCTAATAATCACCAAACAAAACTAATCATCCAAACACAATTACAATTAAAAATATAATTACAAACCTCAGGACTAGACTTAGTTTGTTTCTGAGTCATATCAAGCTTCGATTTCTCCAACGTCACCGCACCAAACGCACCATACTGTCCTCCTTTCATAACCGGTCCATGCGCCGCCACAGACGAAGCCGCCGGAGCCACCGTCTCCATCCTAAAACACCGTTCAAGCGCCGCCACAGAATCTCCGTCAACAGCCGCCGACGAATTCCTCACCACCAAACCCTTCCGAACAACACCTCTGTAACCGGAGACCGGCAACAGAGGCTTAACTAGTGTGGATAATGATGATGATGATGATGATGATAAGGTTTTAGTGGTAGGTATATGATGATGGTGTGTGTTTATTGGCATAATTTGACCTGTTTGGAACACTGTGTGAGACATTGTTTTGTTTTTGGAGTGTTTTTTCTAGGGTTTGTGATATGAATAATAATGATAATAATAATAATAATATAAGATGATGGTTGGTTGGTTGGTTGTTTAGAGCAACAACATATGTGTTGCTATGGTTTCTGTTTTCTCTTCTAGTGGGTGGTTTCTAGAGAGAGAAAGTGAAGAGAGAGAGAGTGTGATGGGGCTAAAGGGGTTTTGATAAGGAAGGATGATGGCAGATGGATGGTTGTTGATGACTCAGTGAGTTGGGTGTGAATCAGTGAGTTGAGTGATATTGAACAACTCTTTTGTCATTGATTGTCTGCCTCACGTTTAATGATAAAACTTAAGGCCACAATTGTCAATTGCGACAAGTTAAATTGTATTTTTGTAGGGTTTTTTTTTCCTTTTTAAATATTTCATTTTAGCAATTTAGGCGTTTAAATCGCTAAGGAGTACGGTTTTAAGAAATGACAAATCAAACTTGTTGGGTTGAGTCGGGTTGGACTAGCTGATTTCAGCAGTTTAACTGTTGAACTTTGAACTGATTTTTCATTTTTCGAAACCATTGTCAGCGATTTGTTTTAAAAGTATTCAAAATATTATTTGTTTGGTTTTAAAAAGTTTAGTTTAGAAGAGAGTATGGGATTATAATATACATCCATTAGAGCATATCTATGTTTCTATGTTACCTTATTAAGGAGGAGACATGTCTAGAAAAGTAATTTCCTCTCCCTTTTAAGATGGCATATGAAGAGGCTCTTCACAAAAGTGTAATCTTTGGTCATTTTATTCCATTCATACCCTTGTGTATGTTGGTCAAATATAATACATTTCCGTGCTTATTATTATGTAATTTTTTGTTCGTCTACGTTGTGACATAAATTTTGTTAGGGAACAAGCCAAATCAATATGATACGTTTTCACTAGGCGGTATAAGTTAGTTTACGTTTTGACACGCACAATACCATGTTTACGTTTTGAAACGCACAATACCATTCTCTAACTTAAAAAACATTATTTTGTTACATGCTTATTCTTATTACATCTCCATATAAATCTAGGTTGGTTTACACTCCGACGTAAAAAAAAATTGTAATGAGCCAGATCAAATGGAATACGTTTTTATGTCTACTTTTATGTGTATTTTCTGTTAGTCTATGACGTTTCAAATATCGATTTGTTTTAATTTTTTGACGCCGCCGCAACGCGCGGCAAATGGAATACATTTTTATGTCTACTTTTAGTGTATTTTCTGTTAGTCTATGACGTTTCAAATATCGGAGTTGTTTTAATTTTTGACGCCGCCGCAACGCGCGGCGGTCAAAATACTAGTTTTAAAAATAAATAAGGTTAGTTTAGTTAACAATTGGTTTCAAGAATAAAACCACTAAAATTGAACAAACTGTCGAACTAGCTAACTTAGTTTGATTTAGATGGTGTTATCATTATAAGAGTTTATTAACATTTCATATTTTTGTATGTGTTTGAATAGAAGAAAAAAAGTATATGAGATTTGACGCAACAAGAGAAAAGAATTAACCACTAAAATGTTACTAGTTTAGTAAAACTAAATGTAAAACTTTAGGTTTGTTAAGACCAACTGTCGTGGGTTAAGGCTCTCATGCCAAATTAATATGGAGAGCATTAAACACCCACCCGTTTAGTTATTGAGGTGTGACAATGCTTTCTTCCGCCAACCAATAACAAGCGTTATGCCCTTGAGAGATGCGGTCCACCCCATTTTCACCGATCACGTCATTTTCTCTTTTCCTATTTATTTAGTGTACTTTTTAATTATTCTACTTGCTAGTTATTGGGTGGTTTAGTTATTGCTTCATTAGCTACGTGGCGCTGACGTATCTTACCTATTTTTACCAAATGGCATTTAAGGGTTGTTTGTTTTTTGCTCAAAAGTACTTCTGACCTTTTTTGTCTGCGCCATGCAGACGCGCGCAGACATTTGAGGTCTGCAGATTGTTTGTTTTTTGGAAGACCTTTCACTCAAAAAGGTCTTCTTAACCTCTTCTTGGTGCATACTTGTTCCAAGGTCTTCTAAGATCTTCAAAGGTCTTCTCATCTTCTCTTCTTCTCACCCACCACCACTACCATGGTCCACCACCACCCACCATGATCCACCGTCCACCACCACCACCGCCCACCACCACCACCACCACCATCCACCACCACCACCCACCACCACCGTCCACCACTGCCATCACGGTCCACCACCACCACCACCAACGTCTACCACTAGACTGCTGTAGAAAACTCAGTTTATTTGAATTTTAGTTTATTTCGGCAGCCTGCAGACGTTAACAAATAAACAGTATTCTTCTTAAAGACTGCAGACCTTTGGTCCACCTATTCTCGTGCAGATGTCTACAGATGTGGTCCGCAGACTGCAGACCTTTTCTGCAGAAAAAACAAACAACACCTTAGTCTAGCGGTACCTAGAAGTTGGATAAGGTTTTGTCTTTCTAAATGGTGAGGATTCAAGTCTCATGATTATAAAAAGAAAAATGTATAATTTAGGAGTAGAGTTAGCGAGTGGATGATTTTAAAACCTATGCTAAAATTATCATTTGATCCGAAAAATGTTATCATGGATACTAATGCCAAGAACTTAGGAGTATGCCGAAAAGATGATAACAAATTTCTTGAATTGAAATATATTTTTGTATAAAGGGCACAAGGGGCGCTTCACTGAACATGTTTTCACTTCACTGATTTCTACCAATCCTGCACTGCCACATCACTTCACTGATTTCTTTCACTGAAACACTTTTTTGTAGGCAGCACTCCACCGATTCTTTACCCAACAACAATATAATAATAATAATAATAATAATAATTGTTATTAAATAAAAATAAAATAATTTATGCACCGTAGCTATTATATACACACATATATTATAATTTGCACAAACACTTAGGGTGGACGGGGCCCTACCAGAATTGGGCACGGGTACCACACTACCAGCACGGTAACACTGCCACTAAACCGTTGATCAAAAATATCTTCAGTTGTCCAGCTTCAAGTTGATCACAAATGGCAAACCAAAACCCAAATCCAAATCCAATCCCAATCCCAATCCCACCCCACTAAACCGTGTGTGAGCACCAATCTGGAAATTGGAGGATGAACTCGCCTTGGTGAATAGCTATATTGCTGTTCAAGAGCAAGGACCCCAACGAAGGCAAAGTTTTTGGAAAAGCGGTTGTCACAAGATTCATGAACAATGGGTGAAAACATTCGTTCAACGGACGAATGCAATGAACGACATTCAGGCTTTAAACGAAGATGAATTGATTGAAGAAGCCCGTAACTAATACCAAAACCTACACAATGATAAACTACCGAGGGTGGAGGGTCGAGGTTTGGAGAGCTATGAGAGGACGTTTTATAATATAGCCGTGTTTCTACTATTTAGTTACGTTTTTAAATAATGGTTTGATGTCATGTATTGATGTTATTTTATGGATATTATTATCTAATTTTATTTTATTTAGTTTAATAATATGTTTAATTAATGTTTCTTTAAAAAATAAATAAAAAAATAAAGATTTCAGTGAAGTGAATCAGTTAAGTTTGCCTACAAAAAAGTGTTTCAGTGAAGTAAATCAGTGAAGTGATTGTGGCAGTGCAGGATTGATTAAAATCAGTTAAGTGAAAAGCTAAATCTAGTTGCGCCCCTTATGCCCTTAGAGAGATAGAGAGAGTATACGTAGAGAGAGAAAGAAGAGAGAAAGATAACCGGACCGGTCACCACCTACCGGCCGGTCCTTCTCCGACCAAACACCCTCCGACAAACCATAACAATTACCAACATCTGGTTACAAACCCGACATCTTCACCATCTAGGTCGTCGGCTTCTTCATCATCTTCACCATCTAGGTCGTCTTCTTCGAAAAATAATAAACACTGCTGACGGCCTCATGGTTGGAGTCGGTGAAATAATAACATTAAGTTTATTTTTTTTTATTTATGAGGAGAGAGAAACTCACACGGGTACCAGTCCGTTAACTACAACCAGGATTTGGTTCACGGATCCACTACCAGCACCCGGTGGCGACGGTGTTACCGTGCTGGTAGTGGGGTACCCGTGACCATTTCTGGTAGCGCCTCGTCCCCCTAATATGTTATTAATAAAATTTATATTTCATGCAAATTTTTAGATATGGTACAAAGTTTTATAATAGTATTTTAGCAGAAAACCACAGTTCTATATAAAAAAAACCATACGACAAAAATGAGTTTATTAGGGATGATTTAATTTTGAGATTAGATTCTTACAAAATTATGACATAAGAAACTAACAAAGTTACTTATTGCTTCTTGCGATTTTTGGTCAATTTTTGCAATAGAATGCTCATATTTTTATGATGAATGTCATCTTTTAGTAGAAGGTTTTTGCAACAGTATTTCCGTCTACCTTCTAGTTTGATGTAACTTGACAAGGTTTTAAAAATGAAAAAGTTGATTGATGAAAAAAAATGTATTGTTTGGGTTGTAAATTGGGTGAAAACAATTAAAGAACATGTACATGACAAGGAGCCCCAAAGTGCACATTTGTGAATTTGTTTTTAAGTTTTTAAATATACAATGAAAGAAAAAGGAAGCTCTTGTGTAGGAATTAGGATTCAATCATATGTAGGACTACCCTATTTTGTTAAATGATCATAGGATGGATGTAGATGAAATCTCTCTTTTGAATTATGTGATTAAATTCACCTAAGGAATTGGCTCGATAGATTTTTATCACTAGTTAGTCGTTACAATGGTAGCGAACAACTAGGCGATGACCTGAGTAGTGGTGATTGGAATTGCAGTGAACATCTGTATCAACACAGGTCAGATTCATCTAT